>NW_021025493.1:194750-212259 GCF_004153795.1 Camellia sinensis | reverse complement strand
GCATGCACTGGGCTCGGCGCATCATGCTAACTGCATTAGTATTTCAAATCTAACTTGAATACATGCTACTTGTGCATTTTCACATGTCATTCATAGACTAGCCGAGCCTACTCTAGTGACATTCCGTATGCGTTGCATTAGACATTTAAACATGGGCTTGGATCATGCATTGATTGCTAACGAGTTCTTTGTTTTTGCACGGAGTACAATATAAGTATTTATGCTTTAGCATCCTTGCATGCGTGTTAGTGTTGCCATGATAGCATGATTACCATGAGGCTAGCTGCTTATGTGATATAACTGCTAGAATGCATGTGGGTGAAGGTTGGATTGTCTGAGTTGGAATAGCCCATTGAAATCCGTGTTTTAGCCTACTTGCGAGTAGCAAATTCCAAAACATTTTTCCAAAACAAACGGATATGCAATGCTTATTCCAAAATTCGGCAATCTAGTCTATACTTTTGTGCTGTGCACATAATATAGTAATTCTAGGCTAATAATCGGGATAAGAACACATAACATTTTCAAAAACGGATATCACAGTTAGTAGAGGCCGATCTTCGGATCGGGTGAGAGGGGGTGCTCATAGCTGACCTTCCCCAATCGTACCCTAGCTCCCGAGCTGAGGCAACTTTGGTGATGACGGACACGTGGCCTTTGGCACCGAGTCAGGGTTTCCTAAATTCCCCCTTAAAAAATATTTAGGTGGCGACTCTGTATCTGGCAAAGCAGTCCATGTTTGGCACTTCTTTTCAAAAATCTGTTTCTCAAAACGAGTTGCCGGATTTGGACTCTTTGGTTCAGATTAAGAACCGTGACAATTTGAGAGTCCTGAACTGTAGTGAATCCAATATGAATAGAATGGGACTCGTCCTCCCGGGGTGTTCGGGAATGTCTACAGTATGATAATGCCTTGAGAAGTAAGGTTGAGAAAGAGATGAAAGCAGACTTTAAATCTCGAAACAAATTGTATGATTGCTTAATGGTATATGAGTTTACGAAGCAATTTCGTGCAGGCTGCACCAATGCAAAATTTAAAGAAGTGCAAGTAGAATTGAAGCGACTATTGTATTGTCTTGCGAATCTTGTCAAAGAGGTGGGAGCAATTTGTACTTATCATGTGAAGGAGGCTGTTCTTGTTAGTGAGAAAATGAAGACTGTGGAATTTGTTGTGTACTTTAATGCAAGTGAATGTGAATTGCATTGTATGTGTCGGTGGTTTGAGTTTAGGGGCATTATGTGTACCCATGCAATTACTGTGCTACTTGAGACGTGTATATATTAGGTGCCAGATAAATACATTGTATCAAGATGGAAAAAAGATATCGAAAGAGGGTACATATGCATTCCAACCACATACACTAAAGCCGGGGCTGTTCTTAATGCAAAGTTGCATGATAAATACCACAAGATGTTGGATGAAATATTAGAAATTACTGCCAACGATGATGATAAACACGAAGTGCTTGATTTTGGGTTGATAGAAATCAAGGATAGAGTGATAAAAGATCAATCGGGTAGTGCGAGTCATGTACCACCTTCTACTAGTAATGTACCACCTTCTCATAGTTCGTTGAAAAGTCTGTCTGCTCATAGTACTACAACAGCAAGCATGTCTTGCAAGATGCTTAGTCCTATGGTTGCTCGCCGAAGAGGACGTCCATGTACCAAACGGAAGGTTAGCAAAGTGGATGAAATAGTGAATCGGTTGAAAGGCAAGAGTAAAAAGCCTCCAAAAGCACAGGTAAGTTCTTTTCTTGTGTGTGATATGAAAATTGTTGAATGTATTTAAGATAAATTATTCACCAATGTGTCTGTGTCTTACTATAGGGACGTACGGTTCCTCAATGTCAGCCTCGGAAGTTAAATTTTCCTGGTACAGATGATATACAATACAATACTTATCATGACCCGGTATGTATTTGAATTTTTATGTTGTTGGTTGTTTTTTACTTTAATGTGTTTTATGTATAATGAAATTGTGTTACTATGATCACAAAGCGACGCAAACTACACCTTACTATTTTCCTTGCATGGATGGCACGCAACAAAGTATGTATATACCGGTATGTGTTCAATGTCTGAAATAAAATATTTGTACTTGTTTTAATTGATATATATGTTGAATGGACAATATTTGTAAAGTGTACTTGTTTATTGAATAGGCACAGTTTAGTCAAATGCAAACAGTGGACCATATTGGAGGCACATCTCATACTCAATCAGGCATGGTGAACAACATCAGCAGTCAAAGTTCCTTCAAATTTTGTTCACTTCAATGTAGATGCAGATCCAAATGTCCCATTTTTTTTTTAGTTTCGCATTGTACTTTTTTTTTATTTTTTTTGTGAAATGCTCGTAAGATGAGTTTGTTTATAGAATACTATGAATGATGTTGAATGATGTTTAACTATAAATGATGGCAAATTGTATGTTGATGGTTAACTATGAATGATGGCAAATTGTATGTTAATGGTTAACTATGAATGATGGCAAATTGTATGTTGAATGGGGAAAATTAATGGTCATATTTTTCTATTGCTATGATTTTTAACTGTTTAATTGATTTTTAGGGTCATATTTTTAAAGTGTTTCAAACTGTTATATGACTGGTGCTTATGACCGTTCACTTCAATCTGTTTCTCTTTGAATCTATCACATTTTCAAACTGATGCTTCAGGTCCATCTCATGATCCTTTCCTACTTCCATTTGCTGCTGGAATCTTCTCTATGAATCTGCCACATTTTCAATCTGTTTCTCTATGAATTTGCCAGATTTTCAATCTGTTTCTCTAAGAATCTGCCACATTTTTAATATGTTTCTCCATGAATCTGCCACATTTTCAATATGTTTCTCTATGAATCTGCCAGATTTTCAATTTGTTTTTCTATGAATTTGCCAGATTTTCAATCTGTTTCTCTAAGAATCTGCCACATTTTCAATCTCTTTCTCTATGAATCTGCCACATTTTCAATATGTTTCTCTTTGAATCTGCCACATTTTCAAACTAATGCTTCAGGTCCATCTTATGATCCTTTCCTACTTCCATTGGCTACTGGAACCTTCTCTATGAATCTGCCACATTTTCAATCTATTTCTATATGAATCTGCCACATTTTCAATCTATAATGAATGGCATTAGCACGGACAAAGGAATGGGATAGTTCAACAGGTTATGGTTCTTACCCCTGCTTCTTTTGTGCCTGATATAACTAAGGAAGATGCAGTTATTTAGGTTCTTACTCCTAATAGTTCCTACACAGTGAGGAGATCAGAAGTTATCTGGCATGATATTGTTTGGTTTAGAGGACTGGTTCCTAAATGATCATTTATTCTATGGTTGGTTTGTCATCAAAGGCTAACTACTAAGGATAGAATGTTGCAATGGGGAATGCAGGTTGAACCCCTTTGTGTGCTATGTAATGCAGTTCAGAAAAGCCATAAGCATGTGTTTTTTAATGTGTTTTTAGGCAGTATATATGGGATAGTTTCTGTTAAAGATTTATCAAACCAACAGAGGTTTTGGATTGGAGTGAGAAAATTCAGTGGTGTAAGGTGTAATGTTCAGGCAAGTCCCTGCGAAGTATGGCTCTTTATCTGTCTTTGTCTTGTGCAGTTTACCACATTTGGATTGAAAGAATATCAGAGTTAGAATTTGTTCTTTGAAGAATATTAGAAGAACTTTTCTTAATTGATTAGAAGAACGTTAGAAGAACTTTTCCACTCATCCATAATAAAATTAACATTTCCATTACATCCATTCAAACACTAACATTCAACATGTCCATTACATCAATAATTACATTTATCAAATTTTCCAAAAACTAACAGTCAAGTATTTCAATTCTTACATAATAAAGTACAAAACGATACACACTACAATCACATAAATTATAGTGTTGAATTTGTTGTCCATCCTTTGAAGCCTTCTACCATGGTCATGTATTTCATTTTCTATCTCAAAAAGCCTTGCCTAACATTATTCAATTCTTCTGTTTGGATAGCTTTACGAGGTCCACTATTGGAATGGATTGTCGAGGTAACGTCTCCATCATCATTGTCTACAAACTTAAAGTAATTGTTGTGTTCTTTGTTACTCTTACTCTACAATGCATGACAATCAATTATTTAATTTACACAAATAATTTCCGAAATACTACAAGTTTAATTTCATAACACATACTTACATATTTGGATGGGCAAACAAAAAAGAGATGCCCTTGATTTCCATTCTCGTTGGTTCGTACAATATACATTGCAGGTGTTTTCCCACAATCACACATTCTTGGTCTTAATCTAATATTGTTGTTGTTAGTAGAAGAAGAAGCTATTTTTAATCTGCATAAATAAAATTCATAATATTTGAATATTAATTTCAAACCATGTTTCCATATTTCATGTCTTCAATGCTCTATGATATTCACCGGACAAGTGTCTTATACATTCAAAATTCAAAATTGAGATTTGATGGCAGTGAGTTTTTACAAAGTACATTTTTAGGAAAACTAACAACCTAAATCACTTAACAAGACACTTAACATATACATTCAAAATTATTAAGTGTCTTATAAATTCAAATTAAGTGTTCCATTTTCAGTAAAAACTCATAACCTAAATCACACCAACAAACACCCAACTTACATCCACAGTTACACCATTAACAATTTCTATGTGGACTTTCATCAAACATAAATTTTCTATGTAGATTTTGTGAAAGATGGCTTCTTGATTTTTCCTTGTTCAACATTCACAAATAAAACATATGTTAAACATAATTCTGGCTTCTTCATTTTTCCAAATGAAACATTCACAAATAAAACCCATGTTAAACATAATTCTAGCTTCTTGATTTTTCTTGTTAAACATTCACAAATAAAATAGATGTTTCCTGATTGCTTCTTCATTTTTCCTTGTTAAACATTCACAAATCAAATATTGTTACACATTCAGAAATTGATTTTTCCTTATTAAACATTCAAAAATTCCCTTCCTGTTTTAATCTAATGGAAGAGGTTTACGCAGAGTCTGACTACAGAATAACCACAAAATTTTTTTTACAGAATGATTGGAACAAAATCAGTTGGGGACTTTCATCAAAACAGAAAGGGGATTTCTATAATGAACAAAATCAGTTGGGAACAAAATCAATTAGGGACTTTCATCAAACACTTGGAATGCATCAATATAATGGAAGATGTTTAATCGAGGGTCTGATTCCAAAACAACCAAATAAAATTTTTTTTAACAGACATGAAGTCACACAATTCGGCATATCCAGTGTTCCTCTCACAAATGCATCTCAAAAAAAAAAAAAAAAAAAAAAAAAAAAAAAAAAAAAAAAAAAAAAAAAAAAAAAAAAAAAACAACAACAACAACAACAACAACAACAACATACAAAACAATAGCTTACTTCACAAGCTGCAAGTGTGAGGCAAAATACAAAACTCTCAATCATCAAACCCTAGTTTTTTGAGTTTACAGAGTTTACCTGAGATTGGGAGGAGAGAGGAGGTGATAGAACAACTTCTTTCCAGTGTCGTTTCGGAGGAGAGAGACTCGAATGATTCTTCAGAACGATGACAAACAGAGTAATAGAGAGAGAGTTTGAGAGTTTGGGTATGAGAAGAAGAAAAATGAAAACAGAGGGCCAGATAGGCGAGATAGGCTCGTGAGCCCACGTTTTCGGGCCATTCGAGCCAATGTATTCGAGCCCTCAAACAATTTTCAAGAAAAAAATCTGTAACTGAACTCACTAAAATACAATTTTGAACTTATAATTTTCAGTCCCAAAACTTTGAACTCACCAATAAAAAAGCTTACTTTTTGACTTTTACCTACTTTTGTTTAAAATATTTTCTTTGTAAACCTATCTCTTTCTTTTGTCTACATTTTGTTTAAAATATTTTATTTGTAAAGTGATGGTTTGTATTCTTACTTTGGACACCTGAGAATTCTTGACATCTCTTTCTTTTGTTTGTTTTTTGTTTAAAATATTTTATTTGTAAAGTGATAGTTTGTATCTTACTTTGGACACTCGACTATTCTTGCCATCTCTTTTCAAGCTTCAGGCTAGAGATGAATTAGATAGAGACACTCCAAGCTCTCTCTCATTCATCACTCTCCATCCATAGCTCTCTCTTTTTATCATCAATCTTTTCCAATGACATCAACTACTCAGTTATTAGGTAAATCTTGTATAATTATTTTCCTATTTTATAGTGTTTTGGATAGAACAAATATAAATCAACAATTTTTGGGGTAAAAAGTTTGACTTTTTTTTAGTTCAAAAATTGTCTTGTTTGTAAATGTATTATGTATATTTTGTTTGTATATGTTTTGTTAAAACATCAATCCTATTTAATTTCCCCCTTATATTTGGGGCTACAAATTAGGGCTTTATTTTTTCATTAGTTTTGTTTTTTTGGCTAATTGTTTGTAATTTGTAAATGTATTATCATGCATATGATTCTTCAATGCTTGCGTATGTTTTGTTAGAGATGTTACGTTGCACTATAATTGATTTATGAGTGGTTTTATGTACAATGTTTTTCTTTATTTATTTATTTTTTTTTCCAATTAGTTCTACAGCTATGGACAAATTTCTTAAAAGAAAATCAACAGTAGTAGAAGATTCATCTCCTACACAAGAAACTTCTTCTAAGTAAAATCATGTAGATGTGAACAAACTTCCATCTGACCCGGGGCAAATTTTCATCTTCTATCTGCTCGAACCCAAATAATTCATTTTGTGCTTTTGATAAGCAAAGGTTAATCCATCTTGCTAAATTCTATCCATCTGATTTTTCTGCAGTAGATCTCATGGCACTTGATAATCAACTTTGGAACTACATTGTTGACATGCGCTCTAGCAATGAATTTTCTAAACTCAAAGGAATTGGTGACCTTACTAGAAAGTTGGTAGAGACAAAGAAAGACATTGTATATCCATTAGTCTATTTGCTTGTGAAATTTGCGTTATTTTACTAGTTGCAACTGCAACAGTGGAAAGAGCATTTTCAGCAATGAAATTCATAAAGAATCGATTGTATAAACAAATGGGAGATCAATGGTTGAATGATTGTTTGGTTACATATATTGAGAAAGATGTATTTGATAGTGTTGATAATGAGTTTATTATGCAACGATTTCAAAATATAAAATCTCGTCGTGGTCAATTGTGAAGCTCGTGTATTAACATGTCTTTTTGTTTAAAGAGTAGTATCAATATATTAAAATATTTTTGTTTATAATTTTAGAATTTAAATTAATTTGTCGATTTTTTTTCTCCATAGGTGATATAATGATTAATGTGAATTTTCTATAAGATATATGACATTTAAGATTTTTATTGACATCACTAACAAAAATTCCTAGAGTCTCCACTGACCACAATAGTAGGAAATAAATAGAACAAATGATATAGAAATTGGAACAAAAAGACATGAAAGATTAGAACAGAAAATTCCCAACCCTTGCTTAACAGGCAACCAAGAATTAATTTCAAATCTTATGCCTGAATTTAGAATGTCGTTAGAGAAAAGAAAAAGGGAATCAATCTACTTGTACTTCATTTTAATATGGGCAACCAAATCTGAAAAAATAAACAAATAAATAAATTATTGACAAATGTCTTTTTATTATCATCTTACTTATCCTTCTAACCAAAACAAAAGAAGAACATAGGGCAAGTATAGGAATGTTTTGAAAAATATGATCTTTTCGAAAAAAACATAAATGATGAAACTAATATGAAAAACTTGTTTGATATAATATAGTAAAAGCAATTGACTAGAAACCAAAATCGTGACACACCAATTCATCCATCTCTAATTTTCTATGTTGGTCCTCTAAAGATGGGTTCAAAAATATCTTTCAGGTGATATCACTTAAATATCAAGGAACTTATCCAATATCATATATACAAAACAAAAGAATTATATATATATATATATGGCCATTGAGACATGTGAATTTACTTCCTACATACTATCGTCAAATTTGGGACCAGAAAAAAATAAAAAATGTAATTGTGGGGATATATTTTCTGAGTACCAACACGTGGCCAAGGTGACGCCGACGTGTCAACCGAGGTGCCACGTGTCCTGGTTGTTATGCCGAGGTCATCTCGGATAGGTCAAGGTTACCTCCAAAGATATCGGAATCCGAGATAAGCGGATGAGGGGCAAGAGTCCTAGAATGAGAGAAGACTTCAGTTTGTATTAAGATAAGACTCTTAGAGAGTTTATCCTAATCTTACTGGGAGTCCAAGATTAGCAGTAATCCTAAGTCCATAGAAGTTAGGCTTCTATTGGGACTAGGTTTATGTTGGCTATAAAAGAGAGGCACCTCCATGGGTCTAAGGTATGCTTTTGATACTCAAGCTTGTGAGTTTAGCACTTGATTTATCTTTGAGAGATATACTGACTTGATCGTTGGAGTGCCCCCCTGGGTGGACGAACCACCGCCGGAATCTTCTCTTTCTGTTGCAGGTCAGTCAGGTGCCATCTATTCTGCCGGTACTCTCCAGCTGGTTACTAAGCGAGCAGTGTCGTCAAAAAATCACTCCCACAATTTGGCGCCGTCTGTGGGAAAGAAAGAAGAATAGATGGCCAATGACGGACAGAAGGATCAGATTGGAGACAACGCTCCTACTAGGAGTGGGAGACCTATCAACCTCGACGTTGAAGGGGACGACCACAACACAGAAACTCGTGACCAGAGTCACAGAGTGAAAGACGCCGGCCAGAAAGGTGACGCACCAAAGACAATAGATCGAAGCGGATACTACAACGAATATGACCTCCAGGTATGGAAGGATAGATACCTGCAGAGGAACAAAGACCCTTCCAGAAAGGATGCAAAGATAGGGGGCATGAGTGTTCCCAAGGAGATAACATTCAAATATAGAAGAACTCATCCTAAGTGAGCAGATCCCGGATTCCAGATCCTGGATCCCGGATCCTAGAAGACATGATCTCGGCCTAGATGAGTAGGTCCGAGAAGAGAAGAGCTCAACCTAAGTGAGCAGATCCAAGATTCTAGCAGACAAGATCTCGGCACTTAAGTCCGAGAAGAGAAGAGCTTGCCGAGATGATATTTAACACTTGTTGAAATTCTACGTGAATTTACAAGTTGAAGTTAAACCGAGATGATGTTTAACACTTGTTGAAATTCTGTGTGAATTTACAAGTTGAAGTTAAACCGATGTCATATTTAACAATTGTTGAAATTCTGTGTGAATTTACAAGTTGAAGTTAAACCGATGTGATATTTAACACTTGTTGAAATTCTGTGTGAATTTACAAGTTGAAGTTAAACTGAAATCATTGTTTAATGCTTGTTGAAATTTGTGGACAATTTACAAGTTGAAGTTAAACCGAAATCATTGTTTAACGCTTGTTGAAATTTGTAGACAATTTACAAGTTGAAGTTAAACCGAAATCATTGTTTAACACTTGTTGAAATTCTGTGTGAATTTACAAGTTGAAATTAATCCGAAATCATTGTTTAACACTTGTTGAAATTTGTGGACAATTTACAAGTTGAAGTTAAACCGAAATCATTATTTAACACTTGTTGAAATTCTGTGTAAATTTACAAGTTGAAGTTAAACCGAAATCATTGTTTAACACTTGTTGAAATTTGTGGCCAATTTACAAGTTGAAGTTAAACTGAAATCATTGTTTAACACTTGTTGAAATTCTGTGTGAATTTACAAGTTGAACTTAAACCGAGATGATATTTAACACTTGATGAAATTCTGTGTGAATTTACAAGTTGAAGTTAAACCGATATGATATTTAACACTTGTTGAAATTCTGTGCGGATTTACAAGTTAAAGTTAAACCGAGATGATATTTAACACTTGTTGAAATTTCTGTGTGAATTGACAAGTTGAAGTTAAACCGAGGTCATATTTAACACTTGTTGAAATTCAATGTGAATTTACAATTTGAAGTTAAACCGATGTGATATTTAACACTTGTTGAAATTCTGTGTAAATTTACAAGTTGAAGTTAAACTGATGTCGTATCGGAAGAAGATTGGTTTAAACACTTGTTGAAATTCGGTGTGAATTTACAAGTTGAAGTTAAACTGATGTCGTATCGGAAGAAGATTGGTTTAAACACTTGTTGAAATTCTGTGTGAATTTACAAGTTATAGTTAAACCGCGGTCGTATCGAAAGGAAGATGGTTTAAACACTTGTTGAAATTTTGAGAAAAATTTACAAGCTGAAGTTAAACCGACGTTATGATAAAGGATGATGGTTAAAACACTTGTTGAAATTTTTGAAAAAAATTTTACAAGTTAAAGTCAAGCTCAAGCAATATCTGCGTACTTGCCGAGACTACTAGGTTGTCAAAACTTATGGAAAACTGAAGTCTTGATAGAAGACATTGAGAAAGTGACAAGTCCTAAGCAACACTTGTGAAAATATTTGTTACAATATTTTCAAGTGTTGAGATAGGGCCGAGATGAGCAAGATTAGAAGTTGTGACAGAGGTATTTTACCCGAAGAGATTGCACAATCAAGGTGTACTTTGAAGACATGCAAATTATTCTAAGTGTAGAATCATACAAGAGCAGAAAAATGAAGACATTCATTCAAAGAAGAAATTAGAGAAATGCATTTAAAGAAGAAAGAAGGCACTTCGGCCTGAATATTGAAAAATAAATTATTCAGACTACAAAAATGGCACGTCGGCCAGATTAAAAGTATACAAAGAATGACAAAGTACAAGGTACAAGGTACAAGGTACAAAGAGTAAAAGAGGGAAACAAAACTACTCGGCATCAATGGTAGGATATAGAAGACAGTTGGGAAGACTTCTCAGCAGCCTTCTCGGCCTCGAGCTTAGCATCGATCTCCCGAAGAGTTTGATCAAAGCTCTTTTCGGCGATTGGCACCTCGAAGTTTGAAGGCAACGATTGAAAGCAAGAATCTGGAAAAAGACACAGAAAATAGAAACAAGAATGTAATTCGTAATCAAGAATGGTGATAAAGCTATCAGGAAATCAAGACAAAAAGATTGCACAGGTGTGTCAAGCCAAGAACAGTGGCAGAAATCAACAGATGTGTGAACAGTGTGTATTCAAGAAGATGATTTGGAAACAACGGGTAAAACAGCAATGGTGATTAACATTTGACCACCAAAGTTTACCCTTCCATATACGTGTCAAAAATGTTGTGATATCACTATTTAAATTAACAGTGGCAATACAGACCCCCTCAGATTCCCACCCTCACCACCCTCGCACACACGTGGGGGTTGGTGAGTGGGGGAGAAAAAGAAAAAAAAAAAAATTTTTGACCAATGAAAGGCAGAGGGGGTCGTGGGGGTTGGTTCCAAAAGGGGGTCTAAGTCTTTTTTGTTAAATTAAATATATTTTAATTAAAAAGACCCTAGTCTAATATCCCTTTTTGAAAATCATTTTGTTTTATAATGGTGCTACACGCACCAATTACTATAATAATTAGGGATGTTTTGAGAAGATGGTAAAAAGTCGATTTTTGACTTTTAACCAAGCTTTCTGACTTTTTTAGAAAGTGATTTGGAAAATTAGTAAAAAATTACTTTTGACTTTTTTGGATTAATATTTGTTTATGATGTCACAACACAATAAAATGACCCAAATACCCTACCCGAATTAAGAAATTTACTTTTTGACCATTGTGACTCATTTACAACATGGAGGGTAGTTATGTAATTTCATTCCTTGCATTTTTACAAACTTGCCAAATGATATTTAGCTTTTTATGGCTGCCTGTAGCTGCGTTTTTTGAAGTTGCAAACGCAGCTTTTAATTGGTTCCCAAAAGATCACTTAGTGTATCAACATATGCTATAATAATGCAATTTCAAAATTATGAATCTCACTCATTATACAAACTACAAAAACTCAAAGCCAATAAAATTACACTAAATCATTCATTAGTACATTAATTAATATTGTGGGGATATATTTTCTGAGTACCAACACGTGGCCAAGGTGACGCCAATGTGTTAGCCGAGGTGCCACGTGTCCTGGTTGTTATGCAGAGGTCATCTTGGATAGGCCGAGGTTACCTCCAAAGATATCGGAATTCGAGATAAGCGGATGAGGGGCAAGAGTCCTAGAATAAGAGAAGACTTCAGTTTGTATTAAGATAAGACTCTTAGAGAGTTTATCCTAATCTTACTGGGAGTCCAAGATTAGCAGTAATCCTGAGTCCATAGAAGTTAGGCTTCTATTGGGACTAGGTTTATGTTGGCTATAAAAGAGAGGCATCCTCATGGGTCTAAGGTATGCTTTTGATACTCAAGCTTGTGAGTTTAGCACTTGATTTATCTTTGAGAGATATACTGACTTGATCGTCGGAGTGCCCCCGGGTGGACGAACCACCGTCGGAATCTTCTCTTTCTGTTGCAGGTCAGCCAGGTACCATCTATTCTGCCGGTGCTCTCCAGCTGGTTACTAAGCGGGCAGTGTGGTTAGAAAATCACTCACACAGTAATCATGCTCTAAATTAAATTAATCTTAAAGGGAATTTAGTGAAAATAACCAAATGACTTGCTCATGCAATTAAGCTATCTTTAAAAGCAATTATTACAACCCTTTTCATTGTGACCTTTTCTTTTTACGCTTTACCATACTTTCTATAGGAATCCAATTTAAAATTGATGTTCCAAAACAAAGGAAATAAATTGCTTCAAAGCATGTTACTAATGTAATTCTTAAAAGGTGATTTGTCTCTGTCAATTACGTACCTAGTTGTAAAAAAGGTCTTTAGAATATAATGGAATTCAACCAATACTATTTATCAATGTGCATCATGCACAAAAGAAGATTGACTTGTAATACTCGAAGTTAAGACAAATAAAATCAAGTTTCGAAATTTTATATCTACCGAAAGAGGAGGAGGAGGAGTTTTGAATTCAAGATAATTTCTATTTGAATAATAGACTATTTTTTTGGTATTTATTTAGATCATATCATGATTATCCCCAACAGTGGAGTCTCTTAAACTATTCAAATTTTAAACTCTTCCAAACAATCATCAACTCATAAACACCAATAACTACTATTGTGGCAGCTGGTTAATATAGTGATTAAAGAGTATAAAGGATGATGATTGCAATTGTTAAGTGCATGGTACATGTGCACCAAAAGTACCCTACCACCAATTGTAGGGTACATTAGTACAAGTCAGCACATGTTTTTTACTTTTTTTAAAAAAAAAAAAAGAAAAAACTTTTGTGGACAACCTTTTGGTGACAACCTTGTGATGGTAGGAGTTGATCTCAAAAAATATGTTTTGTAATAAATTTTTTACTTTTACACACAAATTTAATTCTTAAAATTTTTATATGTTGTAATCATTCTTTGCAAAAATATGTCATACAAACATGTAAACATTTTATATAATATAACTAGATTCGAGTTGGACGTGAAAAGGGATAACCCAACTTGCATGATTATAAGTAATATTATGAAATTATTCTTAATTTTTTATATAACCATTTAATGTATGATCATATAAAATGATCTTTAATATTTTACACTGCACTTCTTTCTTCGTCTGATTTTGATTCTCAACATATCAATGCCGATCAAATCTCGCATTGTTAAAATTCAATACTAAAAGTATAAATTATAAAACTAAGTTAGTTGGATTAGGCATTGGGAAGAGTCTAATGGATCTAGACGGTTGGAATAATATTTTGTGTTTAATTAAGGACTTATTTGGAGAGTAATCATTTTAGTCAAAAAATCAAAAGTCACCATAAGTTGTCATATCACTCTCTTTATTTTTTTGTACATCTTTTCATAAAAAGTCAAAAAATTACTAAAATAACTTGTTTCCAAACGAGACCTAAGTAAAATAAAAATCATTTTCCTGTCCGCCATAACTATTTTTTTTTTTTGAAAGAAACTTTCCCTCAAAAGTTTTTCCTAAAAAAGATAAATGATTATGTATGACAAGGAAGTTTAAATTGTTATCATACTCCTTTGTTAGTGATTCTTGCTTCGACAATGCTACGTAACTCAAATTTTGTGGCTCAAAAGTGGCTCAAATGGCCAAAACGACGTCGTTTTGAGTACATAACAACATAAAAATGGCCAAAACGACGTTGTTTTGGCCATTTGAACCACTTTTGAGCCACAAAATTTGAGTTACGAGACATTTTCCTTCTTGCAATCAACCTAGAAAACAATTTGGTATCAACCCATACTAGCATGTTGCCATCCTTGTCTATTAATGTGGGACTGCAATAACAGTAATGACCCCAACTGCACAACCGAAACCCTACTACTTTTTCTCTTTTGAAAAGGGCAAAAAGAAAGTATATCAAAACTAGAGAATTCTATTATACACGTCCTATATTGTATACACTTTTAGTTATATTATTTTCTTATTTAATTATAATTTTTTTTTTTAATTGTGACATTAATTTGAGATTTTAGTTATGACTTTTTTGTATTTAGTTATGACTTCTTCTTTTTTTAATTGTGACTCAAAAAATATAAAATTATACTATTTTTTTTTCTATAATTATAAGGTCTTTCTCATCAAAAATAATCAATGAACTTAAAATTTAAATTTAATTTTTTTTCTATACCTTTCAAAACACACTCATAATGAACAATACTACAAACAATTTTTAGCATATATAGTGGTCATGTTTGGTGTAGCTGTTAAAATAGATTATAGATTATAGCTTAACAGATTATAAATTATGACTTTAATCAGAAACTATTAATCTGTTTGGTATAGCTGTTGGATTATAGATTTAAGTTGCTAAGTAATATTTGTTAAATAAGCTGTGAAGTAACTTTTTCAATTAACTTTTATTTTTTATTATTCACTATTTGTCTATATTTCTCATAAAAAATAATAATAATATTTTACAGTCCATTTAGGTCTTTTTCTCTTTTTAAAAAAAATAAAAAATAAAAAAATCTAATAGTATAACCGTGAATTAACATGTCCACAGCAGAAGCTGATGATCGGAAGTAAGGGGTGAGCAGCTTCTCAGAATCAGCTTTTTTGACTTAAAATAAGTTGTTAGAATCAGAAGCTGTTTGAAATAAGTTTAACCAAACAGTCTAAAATAACTTTTTAAAAGTCAGAAGTCATAAATTGACTCAAAAAAGCTCCACCAAACACCCCCAGTATTTGCTATGATCATCAAAAATCATTTTCATATTTTAATGATCGAAATTTTTAGTATGTTTAACCTTTTTTACCCTTCACACACACACACACACGCACACAAATATATATATACATATATATATATAATAGTTTGGTCACTTAAGTTAAAATGTGAAATTGAAAGACAAGAACTTTTTTTTTTTTTTGGTAAATTACAAATACACTCCCTGAGATTTGCTTAAAATATGAATTGTCCCATGTGATTTGAAAAATTACAAATAACTCTCTGTCAGAATTTTTTATTTAATAAAATTAATTCAAAAAGTGAAATTTCTAACTGTTCATCTATACAATAATAAAATTATTTGAATTATTAATTGAAATAAAATTTTAATATTATTAAAAACTGTTAATTAATTTGATGATTTATTAGTAAAAAGACCTATTTGTTATAAAATTAAAAACCTTAAAGGGCATAATGTAATTTTTAAAACTACAAAGAGTAATAGTAAACCTCAGAGGGTGTGTTTGTAATTTACCTTCTTCTTTTTTTTTTTAACACGAAAGATACAAAGAATTCGGATGACACATGTAGACAGAGGCGATACTGCGTACGAGCTGGGAGGCCCCTCAAGGCTGAGTTTGAATCCTCTCCAGCATCTCTCTCCGGCTGTTCCTTAGGGAGACAGCTTAGATAGAGCCACGTTACCCACAAAGAAACAAACGGCCCAGATTTGTTTCTTGAAAAAAAAAATACACGCCCACTGACACACACACTCACAACACATACACACTCTCTCTCTGTTCCTTTCTCATTGACACACGCTCTCTCTGTCTCTGTCTCTTTCTATCACATTTTTAATAAAAAAATTAAAATCACACACACTCTCTCTCTATCACATTTCTAATTAAAAAAATTAAAAAAACTATTTTAATCTTTTTCATTTTATTTTCATAATATATATATATATAGCTTTTAATATAAAATTTTAATTTTTATAAAATTAATATCATTAAAATATACCTTTAAAATGAGATTAATATTAAATATATTTAATAAAAATTTATAAATGAAATAAAAGTAATTTAGCTAATCGGTTTAGTTACTGCTTTACAAAGTATTATTTTAAAAAATAAAAATTATTTTTGATGAAAATAAACACACAAAATCATATATTTTTGAAATTCTAAAAAACAATCTTCATTCCAAAAAAAATATGAAAATAAGTGACTTCGGTGCATAGATGTAAAATTTTTTATTTTTTTTAAACACTAAATAATCTATGCATCGGTGTAAATCAAATATATATATATGGTATATTTTTTTAAATTTTCTTGTAAGAAAACAATTACTAAACTCGTTTGCGTTAATAAAATTAATAAAAGTCATTATTTTCGTATGATTTTTTTTTGGAATGAAGATTGTTTTTTAGAATTTGAAAAATATAATATTTTTTGTGTTTTTTTCATCAAATTAATTTTTATATTTAAAAATAATTAATTGAAATACATAACTAAACATTGTAATATTTTTTTATTTATTTTAAATTTCTATTAAATATATTTAATGTTAGTCTTCATTTTAAAGGTATATTTTCAATTGATATTAATTTTATAATTAAAATTTTATATTAAAGATTATATATTAATATTATGAAATAAAATGAAAAAATAAAATAAATTTTTTAATTTTTTATTAGAAATGAGAAGAGAGAGAGAGAAGAGAGAGAGAGAGGGGGGAGGGTGAATGTGTCGTGACGTGTGTGCAGTGAGGAAGAGAGAGAAGGAGTGCAAAGAAAAGGGAATGATTCAGTATGGGTGTTTTTTGAAATTTTTTTGTTTAAAGAAATAAATCTTGAACCATTCGTTTCCTTGCGGGGTGGCGTGGCTCTATCAGAGCTGTCCCCCCACAGGATCGGCCGGAGAGAATAACTGGAGAGGATCTGGACCCCTCAGCCCTTTGACTTTTGAAAATTTAGTAGTTGGCATATGAAGCAAGTCAAAAGTTCACTATTTAGTACATTATCTTATTTAAGTCAATTAATCACTCAACACAACAACATATCATGAAAAGTGATTATTTAGCTTCCACTACTATTTTAGTTAATTAAATATATATGTGATATTCTTTAATTTAAAAAATATTTTATTAACTTTTTATTTTATTAATATTTCTCAATATATAATGGAAATAATCTCTCATTATTTTACATTTTAAATAATAGTATTAATTTTAATCGAGTCTATTATTATTAATATAATAGGTACATATCACTTATTTTTTAACTTTAAAAAATAAAATTGTATGTATACTTTTATGTATAGGGTAAATTACCACTTTAATCTCTATGGTTTATCCAAAAAATATC
>NW_021025493.1:163387-194700 GCF_004153795.1 Camellia sinensis | reverse complement strand
ATGAAATTAGAAATCTTAGGGACATAATGTAATTTCTAGAACCGCATAGGGTAATTTGTAATTTAAGTAAATCTCAGGGAGTGTGTTTCTAATTTACCCTTTTTTTAAAGGAAATAAAAAACAAACAAATCCAATCCGTGCATAGGTGCAAAATAAATATAGTATGTTTTTTATTTTCATATGATTTTTTTCGGAATGGAGATTGTTTTTGAGAATTTCAAAAATATATGATTTTTGTGTGTTGATTGGAGCCAATTAATTTTTATATTTAAAAATAATAATTTGAAAACATAACTAAACATTGTAATTATTTTTTATTTATTTTAAATTTCTATTAAATATATTTAATGTTAGTCTCATTTTAAAGGTATATTTTCAATGATATTAATTTTATAAAATTAAAATTTTATATTAAAAATTATATATATATTATGAAAATAAAATGAAAAAATAAAATAAATTTTTAAATTTTTTATTAGAAATGAGAGAGAGAGAGAGAGAGAGAGAGAGTATGGTGGAATGTGACTCGTGACGTGTGTGCAGTGAGGAAGAGAGAGAAGGAGTGTCAAAGAAAAGGGAATGATTCAGTATGGGTGTGTTTTGAAATTTTTTTGTTTAAAGAAATAAATCTGAACCATTCGTTTCCTTGCGGGGTGGCGTGGCTCTATCAGAGCTGTCCCCCACAGGATCGGCCGGAGAGAATAACTGGAGAGGATCTGGACTCCCTCAGCCCCTTTGACTTTTGAAAATTTAGGCCAAGTTTGGCATGATTGAAAAAAGACAAAAAGTCAAAAAGTCACTATCCTATTTAAGTCACATTATCTTATTTAAGTCACATCACCTCCCCTTTGACTTTTGAAAATTTATTATTAGTTTTATATTTATAAAATATATAATGTGATGATTCTTTAATTTTATAAAAAAATATTTTATTAACTTTTTATTTTATTAATATTTCTCAATATATAATGGAAATAATCTCTCATTATTTTACATTTTAAATAATAGTATTAATTTTATCGAGTCTATTTTATTAATATAATAGGTACATATCACTTATTTTTTAACTTTAAAAATAAAATTGTATGTATACTTTTGTATAGGGTAAATTACACTTTAATCCTCTATGGTTTATCCAAAAAATACGAGCCCCCTCGAATTTCATTTGTAACACTTAAATCTCTTGAACTTCATACCAAAATGTAATTTCGGACGGAACCGTTTGTTTCAACAGAGCGTGTGTTACACGACTATAAAACCAAAATTTTTCCTCATCGACCACACTGGATAATTCCTTACCTTCTTTTTTTCAAGCTTTTTGAAAAGAGAAGTTGGTTTCTTTCTCTAAAATGTTTCCCTCTCTCTAGCTTATTTCTCTCATTTCTCCATCTTTCTCTTTCATTTTTGTTTCATCATTCTTCTAAAATCTATGTATATCCTTTTTTTATTTTTTGTTATTACAGGAAAATCCTTACATCATTCCGCATGTCCAAGGCACCGCTCATGTCGAGATCACCAAGGTGTCCTATTATTCGTTCCAGAAGAGAAAATCTATGTTTGTCATTCTCTTAACTCAAATAAAGTTAACTCAGAAATTAAAATTTATGTCTATCATTCTCTACCATAGCAACCACCATTATCCTTCATCTTCTCTTTATCACTATAGACGCACATACATTATATACATAGGCATACCCAATTAATTAAACCAAGATGCAAATTGTAGTGGTGGCTACCACCATGGGTGCCGTGAGATGGGGAAGGTGGTGGGTGTTGGTCGAGTGGAGAAGATGGGATGAACTTGGTAGGTGTTTGCAACGATGGACTATTTGTTTGGGTCTAAATTCTAGAAAAAGAGAGAAAGATAAGTGTTTGTTGGGTCTAAATTCTAGAGAGAGATAGATATGTATATGATGATGGTATGAGAGGTGTGTGGTTTGCCATATGGTGAAAAATAAATGAGAGGAAAGGAAGAAGAAGAGAAAAAGAATACAAAAAAATTAAAGAAAAATATCAGAGAATATTTTGATTTGTAATGGCATTAAGAAGAAAATTAAAGAAAGAAATAAAGGTAATTTAGACTTTTTACAACTTTTGTTACGTCCGTCCGAAATTGTTACAAATAAAATTATAAGGGGTTCCGTGTTTTTTGGGTAAATCGCATGGGATTAAAGTGTAATTTACTCTTTTTTTTTAATAAGAGAACCTAAGGCTCTGTTTGGTTTAGATTTCAAAACATAATTTCACCACTGATTTGAGTGTGGTATTTGGTTGCAGCTTTCAAATCATAATTCTACACCCATTTCTCAAAACTCATTTCAAACTATAATCATTACTTTTCAGAACTCATAGCCAAACATACAATTCAAAACTCTTTTCAAAACTCAAAAATAACTTAATTTTTATTTTAAATATTTTTTATTTTTTTATTTTAAATATTTTTTTATTTTATAGGAATATTCTTAATATTTTAATTTTCATAAAAATATTTAAATATTTTAATTTTAATATTTTGATATTTTAATTGTAAATATTTTGATTTTCGGAATATTTTTAATATTTTTATTTTCGGAATATTTTTAATATTCTTAATATTTTAATTTTTGGAATATTTTTAATATTTTAATATTCTAAATATTTTTAATATTTTTAATGTTTATACAGGCCTAAAAAATGAAT
Organism: Camellia sinensis; assembly: GCF_004153795.1. Taxonomy (NCBI): domain Eukaryota; kingdom Viridiplantae; phylum Streptophyta; class Magnoliopsida; order Ericales; family Theaceae; genus Camellia; species Camellia sinensis. The sequence goes on along the minus strand of NW_021025493.1, from coordinate 192,021 downwards.
TGACAGAAAAATTAATTGACATAAAATAATTGACATAGAAGTTATTTGAAAAAAAAAATTATTCAAAAAAATTACTTAAAAACAATTAATTGAAAAAAAAATCATTTTTTTATTTGATTATTTAAAAAATAATTTGGTTATGACTGTTGAACAAAAATACGGATATCGAGTTATGAGTTGTGTGTTTGATTATTGTGGGGAAAGAGGTTTGGAAATACTCTTCAGATCTTGTGAGACGCTAGTGATTCTCAATTAGTCACCTGAAAAGATACAAACACTACGGTCGGGGGTGCCGAAATTTGCACTCCGACGGACAAGTCAGGTCAGACACCCAGGATAGCTTTTTTACTAAGTTAAGTGAAGTGATTCTTACATACCTTTCCCAATCCAATGTTCCTGTATTTATACCTGTTCCTTTTGATCCTTGGGGCCAAGGCCTACTTTTTAATCATTGTCCTTTCTCTTATTCGGCTCTAAGGATCTACACTTATTCGACATATGTATTGTATTCGGCTTCCCATTCTCATAGGATACAGCCGATTAATATCAGTCTTCTAAGGTACGCACCTTCTGATCTTGCCATTTATTCGGCTCCCACAATTGCCCCCCGAACTCCCCATTGACGGTAGTTAATCGGCGTGTTTGGTCTTGAATTGGATAAGTCAAAATAGGTCAGGCGGCTTCGCGTGCCCCAATACAGATGTCAGAACGCGCACACCTTTTTGGTCATCACTACACTTTCCCACATCATTCATGCGTCTCGCATTTATTGCGAGTTGAAATTTCAGTCCTTTCGAGTGCACATTTTGTCGAGTATTCGAGACTCTTGGACCGCCAGCGGGCAACCCTTCTCTGACTCACGTTTTCTACAACTCTTCTTCGTCTATCCTTGCCTCGTCTACTCGTAAGTCTTCTTCTCTCTTCTTTGCAACCCTATTTTCTGTTTGTCATTTTGATTTCGGCGGAACCTTGAATCCTCGCGAAAATGGCTAAATACTTGAAAGACCTCATTTCTGAGGGTCGTATTTCCGGATTCCGGCGACACTTTTCCATTCCTGACGATGTCCACTTATCTCTTGTAATGGACAGTACTCTTGATATGGAGAGGAGGATCCAAATACGATCGTCTTCCCTCTCTTATCCATAGCGGAGGGCGGAGTCCGTTTTCCCATACATCCATTGCTTAGGGCCGTCTTTCGCTATTGGAGTCTGATTCTTTCTCAACCCAACGTAAATTTCTTTCCAATCATCATGGGGGGTGATAAAGTTGAACCGACGCCTTAGGATCAACCTTGGCATTCCGGCGATTCAGCACTGCTACGCTTTGGCCAAATCTTCCGGTCGGCTGGGGCGATACTTTCTCAGGGCCAAGGACACTGACCATCACTTGATAACCATGCTTGCCAGTTCTGGTAAAAGAGTTGACGACGTAATGGTCAATGTCCGAGGTAATTGGGAGTTCGGTGAAGGCGAAGACCGCCTAGACCCTATTTCCAGACAGAAGGGTGATCCAGGTTGCCATGTAACGCCTCGTGTTTGTTGATCTGCCTTTTATTCGGCTTTTTTCCTTTAATCACCCATTGTTCTTTGCAGGTAACAGATTGAAGAAGATTCTTTCCTCAACCGACGACGCAGTCCTTGAGGAAATTAAGTCTGCACTCAGATACTTCGGCTGTCCAAACGTACAAAACCAAGGGAGAGCTGCTCACATACTCCTCCGATACGAACCTACTTATACTACATTCTCGGCCATGGACGGCATTCCAATTCCATCCGGCAATCAACACCTTTCGGCTCTTCTCTTTTCCAGCTTCAAGAGCCTTAGGCAAATTGGCCTTGAAGATTCGGATTCAGGGAAGACGCGGAGCCGGTGGTAGAGGTAGTTGCCGAACCAACCAGAGAGGTCGCTGAGGAGGCCGAAGAGGTCGACGAGGCGATATGCTCGGCGGACGAGGCGATACGCTCGGCGTTCGAGACTGCCAGACTTAACCAGCCTTCACCGTCCACTTCGGGTGGGGCAGAGTTCTCTTCTGGAGATATTTTTGCGAATTTGGGAGACCTACCCGGCGATTTTTCCGAAGGTATGGCTGGGGAAAGCCTTACGCAGATGGCACGAAAGAAAAATGCCGAGCGAATGGCTGCTCGAAAGAAGGTCGAGGCCGCCCATTCTGAGCCCACCGTGATTAAAACTTTCATACCCGTTATTGAAGAGACGGCTCAGGTTGCTACGGCCGAAGCGAGAAAAGAGGTTGAACAGGTGATTGACGAACATCTGGTTCCGGATGAGCGGGGCAAAAAGCATAGTGGCGAGGGAGAGGATGGGTCAGAGATTAGCCTTGCTTCCAAACGGCCTTGTTTAGAAGAGTCAGACGTGGTTGCTCCTTTTATTGTTCGGCCAAAGATCAAAGATACGCCGATTTCTTCTAACGCTTCAGCCATTGAGGATCCAGCCGTGGCGTTGAGCCTGGCGGCTTCAATTTCCTTGCCGGCTGACACCGCAGCCTTTCGCGCAGTGCCAGATGTTATGGCCGTAGCCCTATCTGCACAGTCGGCGCTCCTGGTAAGTGACCATCTCAAATTCTCTTTAATTTGTTTTCATTAAGATATCTGACGATCCCAACTTGTTTTGCAGACGGTTGGCAGGATCGCGGATCTAGGCCGCCGCCTGCATGATGCCCTTGGCAAGTTTATCGTTTGCAAACAGAGACGGACGGTCAAAAGAGTAGGGCTGAGTTTGAAGTGATGAGAGTCGCAATGGAGAGTGCGCAAGCTGAAGCAAAGGAGGAGAGGGCTCGCTCAGCTGAACAGCTCCGCTCTGACGCTGAGAGTAGGGCAAATACGAGCGAAGAATCGCTCAAGTTAGCCAAGGAGGCGCTTGCCGAGGTGAAGGTTCAATTAGAGGAGCTCAAGGTGGCCAAGGAAAAAGCCGATTCTGAGGCTTCTGCGGCATTTGAGGCAGGAAAAAGTGCCGCCTACACGGAATATGTAGATGAAGTCCCCAAATTCGAGAATCGGGGGTTCAAACATGGGTGGCTCAAAGCCCTTGCTGCCGCTGGAGTTACATTGGCCTTGCAAATTCCCTACGAGAGAGTGGACGTTGAGCCACTCGAATCTGACCCCGAGGATTGATCTGGGACACATTTCAATTTTATTAAGTATTTTTAATTCCGATGTAAGTTTTTGTTCGGTAGACTTAGACTTTTGTTGGTTCAGGGTAGTTTTCATGTATAAATTTGTTACTATTTGCACTCAATTTATTAATGAAAATTTTCTTGTTATTTCACCACCAATTGTACACAGTTTGTGAAGTTATGTTAATGAAGAATGTTTTGCCTTTAACTACTTTGGATAAAATCATTGCTGTGTTTGAGCTTTCAGCTCATGAATATCTTATGACAATATTGATTTATCACTCATATGCCGAGTATTGTGGGTATTCAAGCCGAATATATTGATGAATCTTAAGTATTTTGAATAATCGATTCATGAGCCGTCTGGGGCATTTAAGCTGAATAGATTGATGAATCTGCCCTTGCCCCAGGCGGTACATGATCATTCGGGAGCCGGATGAAACGACCTTAAGAATTTTGAAGTCAATTCATGAGCCGTCTGGGGTACTTGAGCCGAATAGATTGATGAATCTGCCCTTGCCCCAGGTAGTGCATGATCATTCGGGAGCCGGATGAGACGGCCTTGAGAATTTTGAAGAGTCGATTCATGAGCCGTCTGGGGCATTTAAGCCGAATAGACTGATGAATCTGCCCTTGCCCCAGAGGGTGCATGATCATTTGGGAGCCGGATGAGACGACCTTGAGAATTTTGAAGTCGATTCATGAGCCGTCTGGGGCATTTAAGCCAAATAGATTGATGAATCTGCCCTTGTCCCAGGGGGTGCATAATCATTCGGGAGCCGGATGAAACGACGTTAAAAATTTTGAAGTCGATTCATGAGCCGTTTGGGGCACTTGAGCCGAATAGATTGATGAATCTGCCCTTGCCCCAAGCGGTGTATGATCATTCGGGAGCCGGATGAGACGGCCTTGAGAATTTTGAAGAGTCGATTCATGAGCCGTCTGGGGCATTTAAGCCGAATAGACTGATAAATCTGCCCTTGCCCCAGGGGGTGCATGATTATTTGGGAGCCGGATGAGACGACCTTGAGAATTTTGAAGTCGATTCATGAGCCGTCTGGGGCATTTAAGCCGAATAGATTGATGAATCTGCCCTTACCCCAGGCGGTGCATGATCATTCGAGAGCCGGATAAAACGACCTTAAGAATTTTAAAGTCGATTCATGAGCCGTCTGGGGCACTTGAGCCGAATAGATTGATGTATCCGCCCTTGCCCCAGGCGGTGCATAATCATTCAGAAGCCGGATGAGACGGCCTTGAGAATTTTGAAGAGTCAATTCATGAGCCGTCTGGGGCATTTAAGCCGAACAGATTAATGAATCTGCCCTTACCCCAAGCGGTGCATGATCATTCGGGAGCCGGATGAAACGACCCTAAGAATTTTGAAGAGTCGATTCATGAGTCGTCTGGGGCATTTCAGCCGAATAGGTTGATGAATCTGCCCTTGCCCCAGGCGGTGCATGATCATTCGAGCGCCGGACGATTGAGGTTTTTTTCAATTAATGAGATTGCCTCGAGGGCGCTGCCTCTGTAAAGGATAAATGAACAAAGGTACAACCTTTATGAGCTTAGCAAACAGCTGACTCCAACTCTTGGAGGAAGATTTATCATGTGAATGTCGAACAGACTTTTCTTTAACAGCAAAGGGGAAGCGAGGACGCTAGCTGAGCTGGGCGGAGACATGAATCGAGGTGGTGAACCTTCGCGCACAGGAAGTAGGAGTTCTAGGGATTGAGAGAGGCGTCAGTCTCCTCGACGTCGAAGCATGTCACCCAGGCAGGACAAGCAGTCGCAGGGCAGATCTCCGCAACTCCGAGTCGAAAGGGGATCTGACGCGAATCCGTGCCCATTAAGCTTTGTGGTATTTGTGGGGAACAAACCCATGACAGAGGCGGACTCGATCGTTCGAGACCCAAATGTAGCGGTCGAGTTTGCTCGACAAATTTTTCCTCCTAAGGTGCAGCAGTCAATGGTAAGTCGCCAGGACTATGACGTATTTCGCAAAGGCATTCATGGGGCGGTGAAGGGGCTTTACACTGCCTATGAAATTGGCATGCGGCTGCGCATTGCCCGTCGAGAATTGGAGAAGAAGGAGGAACGTATTCGAAGTTTAGAGGCTCGCGCGGAGGCGGCTGAGCGTGAGTTAAGGAAGACTAGGGCGGCTCAGGCACAACCCGTCGGGCAGGGAAACCCAATTGTGGAGGAAAGGGTTACCAGTCGGCTCATCAGTGCCGCGCTCGCCGATCGTGAGATAGCGAGTATGTTTGCAATGGAGTCTGCGAAGGGGAGGGCCTATGAAAAAGGTTTTCATGAAGTCCGAAAAGTTGGAATCGGAAAGACCAAGGAGAAGCTTGTCGAAGAGGTTTGCCGATGTGAGAATTGTGGATTTAGGCACGATTGGATCAAGGCATCTCAAGCCGCGGATGCTCTTCGAGCGTCGGGCATTGATTCAGCATCGCCACTCTACCACAGCAAACATTTTTCGTTTTCCGCTTTTGAAGTCGAGAAAAGTGAGGATGAGGGTGATGCCGTATAAGAATACGCATTGTAAGGTTGAATCGTAATAAAAACTATGTAATTTATTATTGAATTGAATAGAAACGTTCTATTATAAATATTCCGTCGTAGTTCGTATTCGGTATATACGTGTTTCGTTTTATTACATGGATGTTTGAATGAATGTACAAACATTGATCGTATAGTGATACGTCGGCTTATAGGCAAGGTCGGCCCAATCGTGATGGTCGTTTATTCTTGAATGTGGCCACTGTAATTTCAAGAGGCCAAAAGCTAGTCCGTGGAGTGGCTGTGGCAAATTCCAGTCGACGCGGGGTCTAAATGCTTGGCCGGTTGGATTGATAGCGCTGCCCCTGTCACAGTCAGTGCATGTGTTCCAAAAAGCCGTTCGAGTACCTAGGCCGTGGTGAATGTCAACTGACGTTCGTCTCTTGGGGTTTTGGCGTTAATGAAATTGCCTCGAGGTCACTGCCAGCATTTAAAAATAAATGAAATGGACTCTTCGTGCCAGTGACCTTATTAATATAACGCCATTTATTGCGTGGGGTTATATAATATTGTGGATGTAAAACAAAGTTTCTTTAATCAGCCAAACTCGAACTTTGGCCGAGCTTGATGCCGCAATGGATCGCAGCGGAGAATTCTCCGGTATGGGAGGTAGGTCGTTAAAAAAGAAATGGGAGGCGCGTCAGCCTCCAAGTCGTCGAAGCAGATCGCCCCGAAAGGAGACACAACGACCATTGCCCTTAACCTTCCTTGTCTTGGATCTTGGCCTTGACATTGTCGATGGTGTCAGAGGGAGGTCCAGAGATACGCTGATTAGGGCACAGTTGGATCAAGGCATTTTGAGCTGCGGAGGCCTTCCAAACGACGTGCATTGATTCGGGGCCTCCGCTGTATCAACGTGATTAATTCCCCTTTTTGCCTTAGAAGTTAAAGATAGATATTGTAATAGTCGAACGCAGATTGCGTCTATGTAACAACTATTTGATCAAATAAAAATTTTTATTTCAAACATTTGGGTCTTACTCTGGATTTTTTTTTTTTTTTTTAGAGCTAAGCACCTTATTTCGAATGTTGGCATGTTTTGTTTTGTTTTGTTCGTGCCGAAAGGTGCTCCGAATTCGGAGGTACGATCTACCCTAGGGTGTTATGCGTCAGAGGCGCTGCGAATTCAGAGTCTTAATCGGCCCAAAGACATCTTGCGCCGATGGGGCTCCGTAACCGGCGTTTCGATGCAGAGACTTTAATCGGTCCCAAGGTGTAATGCACCAAAAGGGGGCTCCGAATCCGGAGACTTAGTTTGGCCAATCGTGATATGTAACTAGGTTCGCCCCATGATCACATTATACGGCAAAGGGAGCTTTACGACCAGGAATTCTACTTCGACCGTTCTGGAGCCCGCTCGAACAAGTAGTATGATCTTCCCTAACGGGTACTCAGGATTCGTATTAAAGCCGAACAATGGGTGAGGCGCCGGAGACAGATCTGACTCGTTGAAGAAGGGCGCTCCGAATCCAGAGTCTTAGTTGGCCCAAAAGTGTCATGTACCAAAGGGGGCTCCGAATTCGGAGACTTAGTTTGGCCAATCGTGATATCCACGAAGGGCGCTCCGAATCCGGAGTCTTAGTCGGCCCTAAGGTGTCATGCACCAAAGGGGGCTCCAAATTGGGAGACTTAGCTTGGCCAATCGTGATATCCATGAAGGGCGCTCCGAATCCGGAGTCTTAGTCAGCCCTAAGGTGTCATGCACCAAAGGGGGCTCCGAATCCGAAGACTTTAATCGGTCCTAAGGTGTCATACACCAAAGGGGGCTCCGAATCCGGAGACTTTAATTGGCCCTAAGGTGTCATACACCAAAGGGGGCTCCGAATCCGAAGACTTTAATCGGCCTTTGGTATCATACACCAAAGGGGGCTCCGAGAAATGAATTGAGCGACGAAGAAAAATGGTTTGCATTGCAGAAGTGATATATATACAAGTATCAAAGCCCACAGGTCGGGTCAGTGATAGGGTTTACATAAAATCTCTGCTTGTGCCGATTGCGGGGAGCCACGGATTTCTTCAATGCCATGGGCTATCGGGAAACGCATAAGCTGATAATAAGTGCTTGGAACGGCCTTCATAATATGTAACTAGGTTCGCCCCATGATCACATTATACGGCGAAGGGAGCTTTACGACCAGGAATTCTACTTCGACCGTTCTGGAGCCCGCTCGAACAAGTAGTATGATCTTCCCTAACGGGTACTCAGGATTCGTATTAAAGCCGAACAATGGGTGAGGCGCCGGAGACAGATCTGACTCGTTGAAGCCGAGTTTGATGAAAGTTTTGTAATACATAACCTCTGAAGTACTCCCTGGGTCTATGAGAATACGTTCAATGGTGAACCGGTTTACGCGTAATTTGATGACCAACGGATCGATGTGGGAGGCTGTTGTGCCGCTAAGATCAGAGTCATTGAAAGTAATTGTCGGGGCTTCTCTGGGCCATTCGATCGGAATACGTTACTTTTGGGAGATTGGATGCGATTGAATTGTGTGCACGGTTGGGGACACAGGCAGGCTGTAGATTATATGGATCACGCCAAGTGGAGGTGAGTCCTGCCTCAAGGCTAATGCCTGGATTGGCTTTCCCTTTCTCACGTACTGTTGCAGTCGGCCGTCTTGTACCAGTTCTTCCAGGTGATCCTTTAATGCGTAACAGCTCTCGGTTTCATGGCCGTGATCTTTGTGATACTCGCACCGCCTATCCCTTCTTCGCGTGTCGGGTGGCCCTATCATCTTTGACGGCCATTTGAAGAATGGAAGGTGTTGGACTTTGGTCATTATTGCAGTGATTGGTTTTGACAACTCTGTGTACTTCTTGTCGGCACGCCTCGAGCGCCTACTATCGACTTACAGTTGTTCATTCGTCCGGTGGGAGCATTGATCGCTTGATCGGCAAGAATCCTTCCTTTTGTCTCGTTTAGCGCGTTGCCGTGGCTCAGGGCTAGGAGGTGACACGAAACTTATTGGTTGAGCACTTTCGAGGGGAGCCGTTTTGTTGGACATTTGTCCGATTTTTATTCTCAAGGCATCATCTTCCACTTTGCAATACTCTTCAACTTTCTTCATCAACGCCCAGACTGTTTTGGGGGGTCTTCTGGTCAAGGAACTGCGAAGAGCACTGTCGGGATGTAGTCCCATTTGAAGGCGGTGATGGCCATGGAGTCGTTGCAAGCGTCGTCGACGAGGTTGAAGAACTCCCAATAGCGCGCCGAATACGCTCTGAGCGTTTCTCTTGACTGGATCTGCATAGCCCATAGAGAGTCGGCCTATTTTGGCTGTACCTCATTGGTGATGAACTTGGCCCTGAAGGATTTCTGTAATTGATGGAAGCTTTTGATCGAAGCTGGCTCCAGTTTGTAATACCACCTGACAGCTAATAGCCCCAGGCTGCTGGGGAATATTCGGCACATGAGGGCTTCGTTGTCTGTATGTAATGTCATGGCCTGCTTGTAGTGACAGATATGATCAGTGGGGTCTGATTTTCCGTCGTAAAGAGTGAATGACGGAGCCTTGAACTTCTTGGGCAAGGTCGCCCTTGCGATCCGTCGGACAAAAGGATCGTGCTGGTCTTCTTCGTCTGAACTGCTTCTTCTGCGCTTGTTCCTTGTATGTAGACTCTTTTCAGAGGAGCTGGAAGTTTTCGGATCGTCCCTTCTTGTTGAGCTCTGTGGGTGATGAGTTGGAGTCGTTATCGGTCTCCTTTGGTCGGGCTCGAGGTCGTTGTCTACCTGCCCTCGAAGGTCGTTCGGGATCTTGACGTACGGCTTCTCTGAATTTTGCTACTTCCAGGGCCAAATCTTGACGGAGACATTCATTTTCAGTGATTATGTTCTCCAACCTTTGTTCATTCTGCTTTGCTTGTTCCATGATAGCTCGCATTGTCTCTTGCGCTGAAGTCGTTGGTGAGTCGAAGTTCAAGGCGCGTCTTGCAGCGATGGTTTCCTTTCCGAGCATATTTGCTGGAGTGAGGTCATCTCTCTGTGCGGTCTCGTCAGTGGCTATCGGAGGATCTTCAGTCACGCCTGCCATGGATGTATTTGAGTATTCCCACAGACGGCGCCAATTGTGGGGAAAGAGGTTTGGAAATACTCTTCAGATCCTGGGAGACACCAGTGATCCTCAGCTAGTCACCTGAAAAGATACAAACACTCCAGTCGGGGGTGTCGGAATTAGCACTCCGACGGACAAGTCAGTTCAAACACTCAGGATAGCTTCTTTACTAAGTTAAGTGAAGTGATTCTTACATACATTTCCTAATTCATTGTTATTGTATTTATACTTGTTCCTTTTGATCCTCGGGGTCAGGGCCTATTTTTTAATCATTGTTCTTTCTCTTATTCGGCTCTAAGGATCTACACTTATTCGGCATATGTATTGTATTCGACTTCCCATTCTCGTAGGATACAGCCGATTAATATCAGTCTTCTAAGGTACGCACCTTCTGATCTTGCCATTTATTCGGCTCCCACAATTATCAATTATAGGTTGAATTAAGTTTTGAAAACTATTTTGAAAACTTATCACCAAACAAATTTTCTTATTTCACATGTCACATCAAACTTTCAAAACTTAATTCCACATACAATTCAAAACTTTATTTAACACTCTATTCAAAAACCATACCCAAACAAATTTTCTACACTCAAATCATAATTCCACAACTCACAAACTCAAAATACAACTCATACTCTCAAATCATATTTACAAAACTCTACCAAACGCAACCAAAAATTTCACTAATTTCCAAACAATCAATTGACATATAACATTCAACGCCATTAAGTGTAAATTTAAGAGTTATATTTTAAATGTCTTAAGTATTTTTTACTTTTAATTTACTAAATTATATTTGACATGGGTAAGCCCATAAAGGATACGGCCCACCACTTAAGGCCCAGTCCATGATTCAAATAGTAAAGCCCAACATTCTTGAAACCCAACGTTACACCAAGTACCAATGAAGTTTAAACACTTGGCAGGTGAAGAACTGGTCACATCAGCAGACAAAGATCCTGCAGAGTTATTGCACCACACATCAACCATTAATGAGTTTCCCTGTAACATTTATTACGATAACCTTTCACGTCGGAACGGAACAGCCTCACCATGAACAAGGTAAGCTAGAACATAGACTTTTGGCCAACATGACAGTTCGGAGTGGACAAGGAAATGATGAGCAAATGATATAAGCAGACTTCTAAGACAAAGAAATAGTTAAGTTATCTATCACCATCCTATCTCTACATTCCCTTACTCTCATTTCTCTAACTTGCTCGTCGGAGGGTTCGCTGGGGGACTCCCTGTTCCCCGCTGAACTCTTTTGCAGGTTTCTCTGTGGGTTCAACCCTCGGACAACGGTTTGGGAAGCGTGGATCGATCCAACTCGTTCCACTTGGAGCACCTAGTACCAAGTATCATCAATATTAATTAATAAAATAGCATAAAACGGCGGTTTAACCGATTATATATTGATATTTCAAAACTTTTAAAAATTAACATATTATTTGTTCGATTTATTTAATTTTCTTGTAAGATACCTTATTTCACAAAGTTTAATTAATAATGTATCAAAATTAATTTAATACCTTTTATGCATATAGAATGGTCCCGCGGGTGTTTCAAAATGTAGTTTAAAATTTTTTAACTTTTAAATAATTTTTTTTGAAAAAATATAAAAATAAATAAAATAATAATATCACATAAAAAAAAAAATCAAAAACACTAAAAAAATTAACTTTTAACCCCACACTATAGGCCAAAATTCCTAATTCTGCCTTGCAGAGAAAGGAGCGTACTGCAGGCCATCACTTTGGTTCATAAAAAGCACATGGGCGGGGTTATCAAAATTATTAGATAAGAGTTTTTGGGAAAAAAAAAAAAAAAAAACTTTTTATTCATTTTAGATCATATTACTGTTTATATTTTTTTATTCATAAAAAATAAAATAAACTAAAAAAATTAAAAAATTAACTTTTTATCAACTTTTCAAAACACTCCATAATAGTCTCTTTGAAACTCTCAAAATTTATGGTAAATTATAAATATATTCCTTACGATTTATTTAAATTATAAATTATTTCTTGTAATTTTAAAAATTACATTATGTCGTCTAAGGTTTCTAATTTTATAATAAATAGATCATTTTATTAATAAATCATCAAATTAATTAATAGTTTTGAATAATATTAAAATTTTATTTCAATTAATTATTCAGATAATTTTATTATTGTATATATATATTTTAATTAATAATTCAAATTATTTTATTACCGTATTGATAAATAGTTAATAATTTCATTTTTTAATTAACTCTGTTAAATAAAAAATTCTAACAATGAAATATTTGTAATTTTTTAAATTATAAAAATAATTTATATTTTAAATAAATCTCAAAAAATATATTTATAATTTATTCCAAAATTTATAAAAGCATCCCCACCGACATCTTGTGACAAGACATATTCGACCAATACATTAATATTCAAAAAATATTATCATATATAAAATTTAGGATTGTTTAGAATAATCTAAACAAGTACACTTAGTCATAAAAGACAAAATAGATTATTTTAGCCACAAAAAACAAAACATCACATCCAACTCATAATCATTACATTCTTCTCTCACAAAAAAAGTCAAAAAAATCAAAAAGTCAAAAAGCCCTTCCCAAACCAAGCTTTTTAGCTTAGGCTAAAATAATCAAAAAAACAAAAAAACCAACCCACTTCCCAAACAAAGGCTTAATAAGTTTGTTGTGATGATTTGGGTGAGTCTATCATGATCGGGTCTATTCATATAATTTAAATGGTTTATATTGTAAAGTTAATCGTACACATTTAAAAAAAAAAAAATCACAACAACACATAAGTTTTGAGAGGGAAAGATTCACATTAAATCTAATCCAATATTTTTTTTTGTTGATACATAAAAAGGCCAAATAATTATTTCATAATTTCAAAACATGATATGACATTGTAATTTTATCCGTATAATATATTAATTCATATTTATTAAATAATTAAAAAAATAAATAATAATTCACTTGATATGTTATAATTTTTTATTAATGGATAATATCATGTTAATATCTAACAATTGATTATTCCTGAAAATTTTACTTGCATGTTCAGGTCCGTTTGGTTTTCATTTTGAGGCTAAAATGTACAAAAAGATAAAATAGGCTATGTAAGTCAACAAGATAAATTATCACATTCAATCAATAATCGTTATATTTTTTCTCTCACAAAAGTAAAAAAAACCCAAAAATAAAAACCAAACCAAACGAAACTAAGGTGTCGTTTGGGAAGAGCTCCTTTGGACTCTTTTGGCTCTTTGAGCCACAAAAGACAGAATATGTTATTTGAGCCACAACAGACAAAACATCACATCCAACCCATAATCATTACACTCTTCTCTCACAAAAAAAGTCAAAAAGTCAAAAAACCCTTCTCAAACCAAGCTTTTAAGCTCAGGCTCAAATAGCCAAAAAATCAAAAAGCCAACCCACTTCCCAAACGGAGCCAAGTTAAAAAAGTTTTACACAAAAAAAGTTAACAACCGTAGCCAATGTCATACGAAGCTTTAGAGAGAGAATGAGAAGCCACATAAATAAGTAATCATTACAAGTATTTAAAAGAATAAGTTGTTGTTTGGCATGTGCTATTTTAGCACATTCTCCTATTTAGATAACAATCATCTTATTTAAATTACACCACATCTACCATATCATTTCAAACCTAACTTATATTTTAACTTTTTTTTTAATTTATAAAAAGTCAAAAAATATACTAAAACCCTTAAATAAAATTATTTCTCTGTTTCAAGACTCTTATTTTTTTTTTTTAATCACTTACAAAGTTGATCCAGCACTAATAAATCCTACCATAATTAGGGTTTTTTTGAAAAGATGATTAAAAATTGACTTTTATCTTTTTTTTAGACATTTTTTGAAAAAAAAAAAAACTTATAAAACATAAGAGATAATATAATTCAAAATGAATTAAAAACTGAAAAATAACTTGTAATCATCCTTTCAAAATAGCGCTCAATGAAACAACTCTTTCTTAGGATTGATCGCAGAGCATTTTACTTCCTCCTCCAAAACATTAATAATTTATGATTAGAGAGGTAAAACAAGTTATGTTACTCGAAGTGGATTAAAAAATTATTTAAAATTGACTCTTTATATAAAGGGTAAATTATACTTAAACTCTTGTGATTTGATTCAATTACATTTCACTCCATGATATTTTGGAAATTACATTTCTACTCCAATGGTTAATAGTCTTATTTCACAAGTCTTCATACTTATATAAAAAACAACAACTCCTAATAGAAAAATAGAGAAAATTACATTGAAAAAAAAAAGTAAAGGAAAGGAAAGGAGAAGAAAAAACAAAGGAAGTAAAATAAAGTAAGAAAAGAGAGAATCCATGAGTTCAATATCTTCATTCCGTCTAAATAATTACAATGGCAGAGGGATTAGTGTAATTTTTCAAATATCAACCTAAACCTCAATGGGTATAAGTGTAATTTACCGTTATATAAATAAATTGAATTTAAATATATTCAAATTTTGTTAATTTTTAAACCCGACTTGATAAATTTATATATATATTATAAAAATTTAAACTAACTAATATTTAACAACTTATTATTAACTTAAAGGTTGTTTGGGATGATCTAAATAAGTGCATTTTCTGACTTTTTACGAAAAAAATGTGAAATATGAGTTGAGTTTGAAGTGATGTAGTAGAGAGATGATGTGATTTAAATAGGATAGTGATTTTTTAACTTTTTAAATTTTTTAAATTATGTCAAACTAGGCCTTAATTCAAATTTTTGACCACCTTAACAATAATCAAACAAATATAAAAAAAATTGAAATATATTTAATGAATTAATGATATTCATATCCTACTTAATGTCTTGTACTCTCTTTGTTAGAGATTATAAAAATAAATAAATAAATTAAAAAAATCAGATGCTTAAAGTGAAGTGTAAATATGATTGTTTGTTCCCTTACAAAGATATGTTTGGATTCGAAAATTATATGTCGGGTAATGTATCTTTTTGTTCCTCTGTTGATTATTATTATTATTATTATTATTATTATACTATATGAATATTTGTATCCTAAAGAGGAAGGGAGTGCTACTAGTGAGACATAAATAATAAAAAATGAAAAAAACATAATAATATTGTACTTGTAGTTTAATTATTTTGATGAACACTAAAACCATACATTATAGTAACAAAAGAGTTTACTATCTAAAAGAAATCATATGATTGAATTTCACGAATATCAAACATCTCAAATTTTAAGATTATTAACTTCAAGTATCTGGATTAGTCGAGTTGCGGCTAAAGTGCTCTCTCACTTGATTATCAGAAAAATAAAAAATAAAAAACAATAACACAACAATGAACAAAACTTAAAATAGTATAACCAAAGCAATTAACAAGAAACTAAAACTGTAAGACGCCAAGATCTTATCTCCATATCTACTTTCTTCTGAAGATCCTACTGCTGGAAATGGAGGGATGCTCTGTTCATTTCTGAAGAAATTTTGTGGATCAACCATGGTCTTCACTTTCACCAACCTATCAAGATTACCCTTAAAATACTTCTCCCCAAACACCTTACCTTCACTGTAACTATTCTTCCCATTGTGTGTGATTCCAATATCAACATCTCTGTAGCACAGAAATGACTCTCTAGGGAACTTTGACACAAATGGAGTCATGAAACTGTATAGCTCTCTAACTTGATTCAAATTGTTGTTCTCTGCTGCAACTCCTTCCTCATCCCAATTCAATGAGTACTGGATTTTGAATATGTTCCCGGCCCGGTGAGGGAACGGTGTCGCGGCCGCCGGGATTTCACCCATTCTCCCTCCATATGGATTGAACACAAATCCAGGTTTTCCCAATTCCATCATCTTGTTCCAAATCGATTCCAACCCGACTTTAGAAATCGGAGTTTGGAGATAATCTGATTTTCTTTTCGAAAATTTAGCGGCATAGGTTCTATCTAGCAACACATTTGTGGAGTTGTTTGGGTCGAAATTTGCCCAGTAAAGCACAGATTGAATCCAACTCATTTCCATACAATCCTGTTTTTGCAAACCCAATTCAGGAAAGTCTCTGTTCATCACTGTCATGAGTCTATTTGAATCACCAAGAAACAATGAAATGAACGATGTTCTAATTGTTTTCTTACCGGTTTGTTTGTTAACAATTGGTTGTATAAGAAGCCTAACAAATAAATCATTATCAGTCTTGTTCGCCACGAATTGCCATCGATATACAATGTCTGTCGCATTCTGTTCCAATGTCTTCTCAACCCGAAAAACCGTTACAGTTTCGGGCACCAGAACAAGCCTAATCTTATACGACAGCACCACCGCAAAGCTGGCGGCGCCGCCACCAGCCACCGCCCAAAACAAGTCCTCACCCATTGCTTTCCGATCCAAAACCCGGCCATTAACATCTACAATTCGAGCATCGAGCACGTTATCGACCGATAACCCGTACTTTCGCAACATGTTGCCGTAGCCGCCGCAGCCGAGGTGGCCGCCGACGGCGATGGTGGAGCAAGCTCCTGCGGGGAAACCGTGGGTTTTGCTGATGGATGCGATTTTGAAGTAGAGTTCGCCGAGGGTGGCTCCGGATTGGACCCAGGCGGTGTTGGTGGTGGTGTCGAGAGAGATGGAACGCAGGTTGAACGTGTCGAGGATGATGAAGGGGACGCCGGCGGCGGAGACGTAGGAGAGGCCGTCGTAGTCGTGGCCACCGCTGCGGATTTTGAGCTGTTTTCCGGTGAGTTTGGAGCAGAGAACGGCGGCCTGAACGTGGGTTTCGTAGAGGGGGGTGATGATGATGAGTGGTTTTGGGGTGGCGGCGGTGGCGAAGCGGAGGTTTCGAATATAGGATTGGAGGATGGTGGTGAATGATGGGTTGTTTGGAGCATAGACTATGGTGGAGATTTGGTTTTGTGGGATTGAGTGGTTTGAGAGACATTGAACAAAAGTGTCATAGTCTGAGGCTGCCATTGATAGAGGAAGTAGAAGAAGAAGAAGAAAAAAATGTGATGGTGAAGTTTCTTCCATTGTTTGCTTTTTTTGTTTTTGTTTTTGTTTTATTTTGTTTTGTTTTGTTTTGTTTTGGGTATGGGAAAGATTTGAGAGAACTATTGTTGGTTATGTGCAAACCATGTATATAAAGATTCTATGGTTTGGAGCGGGGTTTACTTTTGGAGTAATTATTCAATGCGGTAGGAGTAATACTTGTATTTTATGGTGGGGGAAGGTGTTGCCGCCGCTGGAATTTCACTCATTCTCCCTCCATATGGGTTGAAGACGAATCCAGTTTTTCCCAATTCGATCTTCTTTTTCCAAATCGATTCCAACCCAGTTTTTGAAATCGGAGTTTGGACATAATCTGATTTTCTCTTCTGAAAATTAGCAGCATAGGTTCGATCGAGCAGGACGTTTGGGGATTGGTTTGGGTTGAAATTTGCCCAGTAAAGCACAGATTGAATCCAACTCATTTCCATCAGGAAGGTCTCCGTTCATCACTGTCATGAGTTGATTTGAATTACCCAGATACAATGAAATGAATGTTGCTCGAATCGTTCACACCCTTTTGTGTTCTACTACTAATTGGCAGAATCAGAAGCCTCATAAACAACCCATTATCGATCTTATCTGCAACGAATTGCCATCAATGAACAAAGCTCTGTTGCGTTCTGATCAAATCCTTTCACAACCCGAAAAACCGTCACAGTTTCCGGCACCGGAACAAGCCTAAATAGTAGTGACGATGAGAAGGGGTTTGGGGATGGAGGAGGTGTTGAAGCGGCGGTTGCGGATGTAGGATCGGAGGACGGTTGGGTAGGATGGGTTGCGGATGTCAAGGTTTGACAGTAGGGAGGTTGAATCTAATGTGGTGAACTTTTCTCCATTGCTTGCTTTCTTGCTTGTTTTGTTTTATTTTATTTATTTATTTATTTTTCCGTTTTGTTTTGGGTAATGAGAAAATGTGTCCCTGGGTTACAATTTGAAAACATAAAGGAAAATGCCATGTATTTTAAATAATTTATTAAATTTTTTATTAAACTTATCTCATTTTAAAACTTATCTATAAGACCTATCCCATTTAAGCCCATCTTAGGTTTCGTTTGGGAGATAATTTTTGATTTTTTTGACTTTTAACTTAGGCTTAAAAATTTTGCTTGGGTTAGTTTTTTTGGGTTTTTTTTTTTTTAATTTTTGTAATAAAAAATGAAATGATTATAATTTTAATATGATATTTTATTTTATTAATTTTTTAATTTATTTTTTTCTTTTATTATTATTAATTTAGCCAAAAAAGTCCTCGTGCCAAACGCTAAGACTTTTTATGCTATGGTATGCCAAAAAAAAAAATGTTTATATATCAATACTTGAAATAAATAAAGAAAATTGTAATTCGGTGGGATCTTCACAAAATATTTATAAATTTGTAAAAATTTATAACTTTAATTATTAAAGTTGATAAAATTTATCACTAATTTCAAATAATTTTTGAAAATTTCCGCCAATTTGTGATTTTTCCAAATAAATAAAGGTAATCCTATTTACGTGCAAGTACCATCTGTACCATTGGAGATGCCTCGACAATATTATAAATAAATTATTTATTAGTTTATTTAAATGATACCACTTTTTTACTTTACGTTTTTTCTTAGTAAGTAAAAAAGTTAAATTATGAAGGGGGATTTAATCAAATTCTTTTCATAATAAAATTTTAATGTATTAAAAATAATCATAATTTTTTTTTTTAAAGTCCAAAATATTATTATCAATAAAGGTTGAGACCCCCTTTGGGGTCACCCCTTCACCCCCTTTGCATTTGATTGGCTAACTTTTTTTTTTTTTTTCCTGATCTCCCAATCCCCAACCCCCACGTGTGTGTGGGGTGGTGGGGGTGAGACTTTTAAGGGAGTATGAATCATTGCTCTTTAATAAAATTAGTATTTGTAGAATCATTTCATCAAGATTTATCAAATAAGATCTATATTGACTATAAAATTCTTAAAATATAAAAAATAAAAAAAATTACCTTTGAAATTAACACAAATAATAACATATTATTTTAATTTACAGTAATATTTTACTGTAATATATATGGCCATTGAGACATGTGAATTTAGTTCCCATCTACCATAGTCAAATTTGGGCCCAGAAACAAAATATATATATATATATATACAATCATGTTCTAATTTAAATTAATCTTATTCGGAACTTAGTGAAAATAACCAAATGATTTGTACATGCAGTTAAGCTATCTTCAAATGCAATTATTACAACCCTTTTCGTTGAAACCTTTTTTTTTATGCTTTACCATACTTAAGGAATCCTATTTAAAATTGATCTTCCCCAAAACAAAATATATAAAGGTAAAAGTTATGGATGATGAAATTTTTTTTATGAAAATGATCATGAAATATTTATAATTTTTGAATTATCTTGATTAGTGTGTGGTACTTTATTCTAAGTGTAATTTAAGAGTCACAAAACTTTCTGATTAGTTTCATGAAAGGTTTTTTATGATACCTAGTATTGCTGATAAATAAATTGTTTCAAAGCAGGTTACTAAGAGTATTTCCAATCCACCCTTTATACCTTCATATTTAAAGGATTTGCTCCTTTAACCCATCTTCTAAATAGGGTCGGCCCTGGGGCATAGGCCACAAGGCCATGGCCTAGGACCTATCAAAATAGATTAACAAAATGGGCCCCTCCTATTATAATTTAGTGTAATATATTACGTATGTTTTAAGTTTAAAAAAAGGGCAAATTACATATACTCCCTCGAGGTTTAACTAAATTACAGATACCCCCTGAAGGTTATATTTTCATAACAAATTAGGGAGCAGTTTGTTATAAAAATATAAACCTCATGCGGCAAGTTGCTATGAAAATATAAACCTCAGGGGGTATCTGTAATTTTCGAAACCTCAGGGGGTATTTATAATTTAGCTAAACCTCGAGGGAGGTATATGTAATTTGCCCTAAAAAAAATTTAAAAAGGCTCATACTAACTTAAAATAAATTGACCCATTAAAAAATTAAAAGGCTATTCAAAAAAATTAGCATTGTTATCAATTGAAAATAGACCCAAAAAAACGGGTCTCTCTTATTATAGTTTAGTCTAATATATTAAGTATATTTTAAGTCCAAAAAAAATTAAGGAAGGCCCAAATTAACTTAAAATAATTGATCCATTAAAAAAATGAAAGGCCCATTTAAAATAATTAGCATTGTTATTCATTGAAAATGATTTTACAAAAAAATTAGATTATGCAAGTATGATTGATTTATTTGCTTCTAAAAATACAAGAAGAGTGAGGATCAAGCGATACTTATTAGTTATTGTAATGTAATAATGTAATACTAAGTATTTTTTGTGATTTTGATACAAATCTTTTGTCCTTTACTTTTAAATTTCTTTTCTCATTCAATGGAAAAAAAATGTGAATGGCCCAGAAATTTATTAGTTGATTATCGGCTTTGGACCCTGGAAATCTCAGGGTCGGGCCTACTTCTAAATCCATCTCTATTTGGAAGGAGAATGGATTGATCCTTCATATTTGGAGGGAGGATGAAAAATAGAGGATCCTCTCTAAAATACTATTCATTTTATATTTTTTATTATATTACAAATAACTTTTAATATGTAAATTTAATTTTCATAAAATTGGCATCATTAAAAAGGATAAAATAATACCTTTAAAATGCTTATAATATTAAATATATTTTACAAAAAATATAGAATTAAATATTTGTTAATGAACAAAAATTATTTACTTTTTGATGAAAATATTTTCCAAAGAAATCTTTAGAAAAGAAAATGATGATTAATGTTTTAAAAAAATGCCCAACAAGTAAAAAAATAAAATAAAAAATTGTTGTTGACCGACCAGACAGTAACGAGCAAGGATCCTCTCCTTACCTTCCCTACTTCACTTTCTCCTTGCAATGGTCAAGATTCATTTTAAGAGAATTTAATGGTGTAGATCATTCTAAAAAAATTATTTTTTAATTTTTAATAAAGTAATCTGAGCCATTAAATTCTTTTAGAATGAATTTTAACCATTGCAAGGAGGAAGTGAAGTAGGGAATGTAAGGAGAGAATCCTTGCTCGACAGTAACACCCAATCCGGAAGAAAATGAAGGTTTGTGTTTGGAATTTGAATAAATAGTGACATACTTGATTTTTTTTTTTGAATAAAAAAATTTATTTTCATCCTCTTAGTAAGAGGATTGGGTTGGAGATACTCTAATGTGGTTATTAAAAACTGATTTGTCCCTATCAATTATGTACCTAGTTGTAAAAATCGTCTTCGCAATACAGTGGAATTCAAGTAACACTATTTATTAATATGCTTCGTGCCCAAAAGAAGATTGACTTGCAATACCCAAAATTAAGACAAATAAAATCAGGTTTTGAAATTTTATCTCTACCGAAAATAGAACAGAGAAAAGAAGAATAGAGTAATTTTGAATTCAAGATAATTTCTATTTGAGCAGACTAATTTTTTGGTATTTATTTAGATCATATATCATGATTATTTTCAACAGTGGAGTCTCTCAAACATTTCCCCTCAAACAACTCAAATTTTAAACTCTTCCAAACGATCATTAACTCATAACTACCAAAAAGTACTGTTGTGGCAGCTGGTTAATATTGATTAAAAGAATAAAAAGGATGATGATTGCTAGTGTTATCAAGTCACCACATGCTTTGCTCTTTTTTTTTTTTTTTTAGTGATGGAATATATTAATTCATCAATTCACTTCTATTTTATTTTTTAAATTTTTTTTTTTAAAGTTTTGTGGACAACCGTGACTGGAGTTGATCTGAGAATATTTTTTGTAACAAAATTTTGATTTTTATGGATAAAAAACTTAATCTTTAAAATTCTTATGTATTATAATCATTCTTTATAAAAATATGTTCTAAAAATATATAAACATTTTGATGTCATTTGGGAATTGGGTTGGTTTTTTGATTTTTTAGCTATTTTAGTCTGGGGCTAAAAAACCTAATTTGGGAAGGACTTTTTGACTTTTTAACTTTTTGATGAGGTGTCTTCCTATTAAATGATCAAACTGCCCTTGAAGTGATTTTTACATGTCAACTCTTTGCCTTACATCCTCCACGTCAGCGTCATTGGACTGGAATTTAATTTATTTTTATTTTTTTTTGGATTAGGCGTATTTTTATGATTTTTTTTAATTTACGTTTTTTTCATTTTTCTTTTTGTATACATTAATTTGTTCTTTTTCTTTAATTTACGCTTTTGTCTTATTTATTTTTATTGGTATATAATAATTTGTTTTTATTTTTCAAAAATGGATTTTTATGTGTTTATTTATTTGTAAATTACGTGGCAAATGCTAATTTCTGTTTTTATGTTTTTATTTTTTTGGATGAGGTGTATTTTCGTAGTTCTTTTTTTTTTTAATTTATGTTTTTGTCATTTTTTTTATTTCTATACATTAATTTGTTTTTATTTTTCAAAAATGGGTTTTCATGTGTTTTATTTATTTGTAAATTACATGGCTAATGCTAATTTCTATTTTCATGTTTTTATTTTTTATTTTTTTGGATGAGGCGTATTTTTGTGGTTCTTTTTTTTTTAATTTACGTTTTTGTCAATTTTTTTTAATTTTTATACATTAATTTGTTTTTATTTTTCAAAAATGGGTTTTCATGTGTTTTCATTATTTTTAAATTATGTGGCAAATGCTAATTTCTGTTTGAATTTTTTTTTTTTTTGGATGAGACTTGCTTGAGACTTATTTGTGTGGTTTTTTTTTTTTTTCATTTACGCTTTTGTCAATTTTTTTTTTTTATTTGTATACATTAATTTGTTTTTAGTTTTCAAAAACGATTTTTCATGTGTTTTCATTATTTTTAAATTATGTGGCAACTGCTAATTTATGTTTTTTATTTTTTACTTTGTTTTTTTTTTGGAAAAACGTTTTTTCATGTCATTTATTTAAAATGATGTGAAAAATCATTTATTGCCGTGGCACATGATAAAAAATGATGTTTGCTTTGGCTTTTTGTTGTTTTAAACAAGTCTTTTTATGTTTTTAATTGACGTCGCACATAATAATTTTTGAATTTATTTTTTTTTATTTTTCTTATTTGTTTGACCTTGTTTTTTTTTCGAAAATGATTTTTTCTGTGGTTTTTGGTTTTTCAAAGTTAGGCACGTCACGAACTGAAAGGGATTATATTCCCGTGTAAACACATACATATTGTACATGATAATATAGTTGAATACAGTCTGGTTCACGTGTGTTACCAATGTTCGAACCCTACGAATATTATGTGGACTATTATATATTTTCTAACATTCCGTTATTACGCAAGTACACTAACTTGTCGCGTATGCGAAGTCGCATCAATGCCATTTGCGGGTCCTCATCCCCAACCATTAAATCATCATTGTCATGCTCAACTTCTGGTATGGCATTTACTATTGTCATAGCCTCTTCCTCATCGCAGATTAGGTGAACAGTTGTTGGATTACCTGTATTTCGCCGTATATAATTATGTAATGCCATTGACGCACTTACTAACAAAACTTGCACATTTGCAAAGTCATACCGAGGCATGTCTCTAATAAACCCCCATCGATTTTTCCAAGCACCGAAAGTGCGTTTCACCACACTGCGTAGCGACGAGTGCACTTTGTTAAATAATTCCCTTGAGGTTTTTGCCGTCCTATTCTGTTGACTACGTCGGAATTGTTGTTGGTGGTAACGGTTGCCTTTGAAAAGTGCTAGGTAACCTACCCGGTTTGGATAACTAGCATCGACAAGATAATATTTGCCTGCAGACAGTACAAGAATTTATGACATGAAAATCGGCATTGTGCTTCATTTTCAAGTAACGATGTTTGCCGAAAAATTATACCCCCATCGAATTTTCAAGGCAATGTATTACCTTCTTCAGGATGTGGAAATGTGACATTGTCATTTATTAGTATCTCGTTGAAGATGCGACTATCGTGCATACTTCCTTCCCATCCGCACGAAATGAAGATGAAACACATGTCAAAATCGCACGCGGCCATGATATTTTGCGTGTGACAGTATTTCCTACCGAAATATGTTGCCGTATCTGGCCCTGTAACCCATGCACTTACATGTGTTCCGTCTATGGCTCCAATGCAGTCTTGCCAACAACCCAATTGCATTGTTACTCCTACGGGTACATGTAATGGTTGTTTTCATATGTCATGTCCACTTAAAAATAAAAACAACATAACTGGACTTGGCACAAATAACTGTTGGAGGTTTAGTCAATAGTACCTTGAACGGTAAGTATTTCTGTTTAGACCGCACGTATGGATGTATACGATGCTGACTATATGTGGACCAGCAATAAACAACAGTGAACTCTTTCATGGAAATTAATACGTTATGCCGTGCCGAGACACAGTCTCCCCCGAATATTGGAGCCGTTATTGGATTTCCCGATTTTGCTTTCCTTTCAACACATGAATAAACATTGCAACGCTTTCTTCAACAGCTAATCTATGTGAACGTTGCGGTACTTGTAACCCAAAATCATTTACTAATGTCTCACACAAAGCGGCAAAAACTTGCTTCGGCATGCAAACATTTTCCTCAAATCGACTTATATGGCCCACATATAGTTCGGATATCCATGCATGCCCGGTCAATATAGAAGTGCGACATGCCTCTATGACATACTTTACTCCATCCAATGATGTAACATTATTTACAAGTTAAATTACAAAGTCAATCCGCGCAGCTCAATAGTCAAGATCATATACAGATCTATTGAGGGCTTACTAATTCATCACGGCTTCGTTGATGCGAAATCTACAATAGTGGCACTGTTTCAATCAATTTGCACGTGATGCATTGACTCAAATGTAATAACAGTTTGCAATTACAGAGTGCCGACATAATTCTTAATGTAACAAATTTGCGTCACCAATTCCATTACTAACGCGTTACATTTCATATAACTGCACGTACAATGACATGAATTAAACAAATAGTGAACCTGGTTTTAATTGTTTAGAGGGGGACCATTAACACAGCAATGGCATTACTACACAACCACAAAAGAACCACAACAAAATAAATAAATACAAAAGCACCATATGTAGCCCGTCGTTGCACATTTTATTCCCAAAAATAAAATTCAAACACATGGAGACTATTCCATCCCAAAAAGACACACAACCATTATTCCATCCTAAACTAGGACAAACATGCCAACCTTTGTTCACCATAACTAGCCCAAAAAAAAAAAAAAAACTAAAAACAGTTTAAAACATGCACACATAACCATCCTGTTTTAGTATAGTTCCAATAATAACTTAAATAAAAGTTGTGCAACGCAAGAGAAGGGCATGCATCTTCAGCATTACACCGCTATATCACATCCGACAAGCTCCAAACAGGTTCGCAAACGGCGCTGACGTAGTACAGTGGAGCTGCTTCTGTGTAAGCCACCCTACAATGTGGTCGTCATCAGGCTGGCACATCATCACCTCCCGATAATTTGCGTTATCCAAAAGTGTCGAGGCGAAATGAAATAGCGGGGTACCAATAAGGGAAGGAATATTCGTCAACCGATGCATGCACTCCGAAATTGTGTACAGTGATTCATTACATGTGAGGTGCCTCATCATTACCTGCTGATTCTAGGTACGAACCACATTTGCTAGATTGTTCATGCTTTCCGCAATAACTGACGCTCCATTTGTTGCCTTCTTCGATTTTGAAACACTTGTTGATGGCGTCTTTCTCCTTTTTCCCTTTTCAACCGGAACAGGTTCGAGTGAAGAATTTGAATCGACGTCCTGTACTCCTCGGGGTATCGTATCAGCAAATGGTTGCGCTCTCAAACTGTGCACAAAATCAAACGAGTCATCGGCAGCTTCAGGAAGTTTCTCTCCCGGGGTCCAATGGTGCTTACCAGTCACTGATGCCCCGGTAAAGACCGTCTCCATCAAGTCACAATGTTCCAAAGTTTTTTTCCTGAACTTGGCACACACCTTGTTTATCTGCACAATTGGAGATTTATGAAACTATAAGACGTTACATTTCATATAACAAGTAATGCAGTTAACGAAACAAAGGTTAAATTTACTGGTAATAGACAAAGATGAAACGAAACAAATATGTACTTACCGATTTCATCTTGTCCCACCACTCCTCAGATGCCTGAAACATACCAGTTTTGCTGTCAAACCCTATCCCTGACACTCATTTGCTTGAATCCATCAACTTTGTCCACGCTTGCCACTCTTTTTTCGAACTCATGCATTTCTTCTTCAACTGTTTGAGGCCATGTTTTCTTCCTTTTTTTTCTCAAATTTTCGTGCCAAAGACTTGTACCCTGCTTGGCTGAGGACTAGGAATGGCCGATTTCCTTTTGTAATCTCATTTGCAATCAACTGTAAAAAAATTCAGATTGAGTCATTGTCCCATGAGGCCTTGTGGCTGAACAGAGTCTGTGTCTCTTCAAGACTGCTTGACTTCTCTGTCACAATGCCTTTGCTTTTGGATTGTGTACGCGGAGAAGTATGTATGAAAGCCATTACCGACAACGATGCAGCTAACTAATGTAGCGTTACAAAATATCGCCATTACATATTTGGTTGTTATATACAAACGTATAAGCCCATAGCAAAATAATTTAAATTGGTTGCATGATGCACAATCTATGTCCATGAACAATAAACAGACAAATAGGATGGTAAATTTGATAGCATATAACCATTGCACAGTAATAAAATACATAAATAAACATGCAACTGAGCGGTGGACATAGTTATGATAGTCATTAATACGTCTACCATTTCCTAGTGGAGGAACGCAAAACAAGCTTATAGCCATACAAAAAGATACTAACAACGTACTAACAACCTCTTAACGTTCCGAACATGCCAAAAAGTCATCCAAATGTTCCTTACATACGCAATAACAAAATGACAATGACAATGCATAGCATAGACACAATGGTCTTAAGGAGACGCAAAGATTGTTGAATGTGTATGACATCATCCCGCAATTGCATAACAATGTCGTTTCTGGATGACGCATAGTTCGTGCTCTCTCGCCTTGGTTCTTCGTACCAACCAATCCAACTGACACAGGGCTGATGAGTGGAAATTATGAAACTATTAGTCAATGGGTTCTTAATGTTCATGCAGTTATGACCAGTAATGAATTGGGCACTCACCACAGGGCGGGGACACGCAAAGTAGGCACGCCTTGGATTTTTGGTGCACCTTGAAATCTTAACAATGTAGGGGCCATGTTCGCAGGCACACATTCGACGTGGCCATGTACTAGAAGTTGCACTAGAGGTAAATGAAGCCATGCTATGTTTGACAAACATTCGAAAGTAACAATGAATCATAACAGTAATTAGTTTATGATATCCATATTTCAGGTTAAACATGAACTGAATACGTTGATGCACAAGTTTCATAGGATGGGTTTACAAACTCATTATTTTATTCATTTTATGTTAAAGAAAAACAACATACCAGTTATGGTTTCACTGTCAACATGTTTGTAAAATGAAAATTTTAAACTAAAATAATGACAAATCCCCACATTATATAAACTGAATATTTTACTTCCTCACATTATCGCCTTCAATTAAAATTATGCCAAAGGTCAAGCACTGAAATGTTTTTTTTACATTTCTGATAAATATGTCAATGAAAACAAAAATCAATTACTTTCTGCCATATGCAATCGAGTGCTCCAATGGCAAGTTTACATTCATGAATCCACAATATAATAATAGTGTAGTTGAAGTTCCATACATTTTCTAATAACAGTTTGAAATGTCCAGTGTAATGAGAAGTGAAGTTGAATAACCACAAAAAAAAATCTCATATATATGAATGAAGCCACATATGAATACAGATTTTTTGAAGAGACATGGAGACATTCTCAATCAAAGGAAGTGGTGTGGACATCTGGGTTTATGAGAGGTTTGTAGGGCTGGAAAATTGATTCTATACTTTTGATCTGCAGAAATGTAGATGTACAAAAGAGGCAGACGTTATATTTCATATAAATAAATTGCAGTTCATTTAAATGAAGAACTAAAAAATGTACTTGTAAATGACAGATATGAAACTTGTTTGTACATGTACTTACTGATTCCATCTTGTCCCACCACTCGTCAGGTGCCTGAAACAAACCGGTGTCATAGTCAAAGCCTATCCCGGACACTCCCTTACTTGAATCCATCAAGCATCTGGCCCCGTAACCCATGCACTGACATGTGTTCCGTCTATTGCGCCAATGCAGTCCTGCAAACATGGATAAATTGTTAATAACAAGTGTTTCCTTCTTGCCAAGCGTCAAGTGCAGTTAATAACAAAAACAAAATATATTTTCTTGATTTATATGTCAATCAGGTATTTCCGTCTAGAAGTACCTTGAACGGTAGGTATTTCCGTCTAGACCGCACGTATGGATGTATACGATGCTGACTGTATGTGGGCCGGCAATGAACAACTGTGAACTCTTTCATGGAAGTTAATACGTTATGCACGTGCCTCGACACAGTCTCCCCGGAATGTTGGAACCGTTCTTGGATTTCCCGATTTTGCTTCCCTTTCAACACATGAATAAACATCGCAACGCTTTCTTCAACAGCTAAGCCATGTGGACGTTGCGGGACTTGTAACCCAAAATCATTTACTAATGTCTCACACAATGCGGCAAAAACTTCCTTCGGCATGCAAACGGTGGTGGCACCAACAACCACATTTAGCCTCCGTTTAGGGAGTGGGTTGGCTTTTTAGTTTTTTGGTTTTTTTAGCTATTTTAGTCTGGGGCTAAAAAGCCTGGTTTGGGAAGGG
>NW_021025493.1:107349-141153 GCF_004153795.1 Camellia sinensis | reverse complement strand
ATGAGCTTCCACCAATATCTTCTTCTTGAGTTTCAGAGTGTCGGGTACGCAAATTCGATTTCGAAATTTTAGTATCCCATTGCTTATAGTGAAATTAGGATCAGGCATACTACTTTGCTCCTCATACTTTTTCTTCAAAAGTTTATCTTCACATTGGCGCGCTTTAATTTCTTTAATCAATGTAGGTTCCACAGTTATGTTAGTGACCAGTCGATGGATCTTGCAGGAAATGAGAGTACATGCCAAACTTCTGGTCGTCTTTCGGCTTAGTGCGTCTGCCACCACGTTAGCTTTTCTTGGATGGTGAGGATCTTTACATCATAGTCTTTCAAAAATTCTAGCCATCGCTGTTGCCTCATATTCAATTCCTTCTGTGTAAACAGATATTTGAGACTCTTGTGATCAGCGTAAACCTTGCAAGTTGTAAAATAGAGATAATGATGCCAGATCTTGAGAGAGAAGATTACCGCATCTGTAGGTGTCACGTTACGTTACGTTTATGTAGGTGTCACGTCACGTTACATTACGTTTATGTAGGTTTCACATTACGTTTATGTAGGTGTCACGTTACGTTACGTTTATGTATTTATGATCTATGGTAACATGCAATTTCCTGCAATTTCCTATATGGGAAATTACATGTTACTATAAATCATATGTGTCACGTTACGTTTATGTAGGTGTCACGTTATATTGCGTTTATGTAGATATGATATATGTTAACATGCAATTTCCTATATAAACGTAACGTAACGTGACACCTATACGTAACATGACACCTATATAAACGTAACGTGATACCTATGATTTATGGTAACATTCAATTTCCTATATATGGTTTTACTATTATTTATGATATTAACAACTAATATTGAGGGTAAATGTGTCAACAAACTTCTCACAGGACTTATGGAAACATAAGTTTTTTAGTAGGACCATATGTAGCATAAGTCTCCCTAATATGACTTATAAATAATTTTCCCTTATTATTACTACTTCTATATTTATTCGTTTCTATTTATTTATTTAACTTTTGGTGTCATATATGTTATTTATTTTTAATAGATTGTCACATACTACCATAATTATATACATATATATATATATATATATATAGTTATAAATATTTATGTGGTATTTCATTAAACTTTCAGGGTATCACACAAGCCATTTGTATTCATTGTGACAGCCAATCAACGATTGGATGGGCACAGAGTAATAAGTGTAATGGAAAGTATATACATATTCGTCGTAGATATAATTCCATACGACAACTATCATCGAACAGACTTGTCAGCTTAGACTATGTAAAGTTTTAAGACAACATTGCGGATCCGCTAACCAAAGAGTAAAATCGAGTGTTAGTAGAGAAGTCATCAGAAAAAATGAGGTTAAGGCCTTTAGTGTAAGGTGTTACAGGAATGAAACCCAACCTAGTTGACTGGAGATCCCAAGATCTAGATTCAGTGGGATAACCTAACTGTGTGTAACGGTGGTATGTCACTGAAGAGATTAAACCTCTAGCCATTCATTTTATCAATGATACCTGCAAATGTAGAGATTAAGCAGAGCTTTTAATGACTATAGTGTGTAAAGCTGTTGAGCTGAGTACAGCAGGATACTCAAGTAGAGTCACTTATGTGAGTGTGAAGTGGGGCCGCTTCTATAAGAATTGATAGGGCCTAATTATTTAAACCACTCACAAAACTAGGCTAGTGTTCCAAGGCCAAACCGGATATAACAGTAAAAATAGAACGATGGTTGGAGTAATTCCTGTGTGAGGTCTGTTGTCTTGGTTTATATAAACGGCAGAACAGTTCAAGACTTTGTGTTCATTGGACAACTAGTAAATCTGATAGACTTCACTATGTGGGGTTCAAAGCCAAAAACTACCTTTTTCGATGTTGAGGTTATTTCGTTGCACTCTATCCGAGTCTTTGTTGTTAAGCGTTGTCCGTTTGTTGTTATTTGGTCAATTTGTATTCATGTAGGGGATTGTTGGAAAAATAATAATTTTTTGGTGACGTTAATGCAATATTAAAGTGGGTGTCAATCCTCAATTGAGATGGAGTAAAGTGGGTTTAGATTCTTTGTAATGAAATATTTACACCACAAAAAGAATGATGAAAAACCATTAAGGTTTGAATGAGAAATTAACTTATTAAGTTGGCCTCATGATAGAGGTGTTGGGAAATGTATAAAACCTTCTATCCCATATTGATTGCAGAGGAGAGCATTGATGGGTATTTAAATCCCATTTTTTGCTTAAGGTTATGAGCCCTTTGGGGCATCCAATTTTTTTAAAGGAAGGAAGTTATGGATGCTTCAAGGATGGACTTGGGCCAAGGCTATGGTCCAAGTTGGCTATGCAGAAATTACCACACGCGCATACGCGCTATCCGCCTACCTGGATCGGACCAGACCGGCCCGGGTCCGTGGTCCATGATTCATGGATCGTGGTTCTTAGATCTTGGGCTTGGGGTTAGGGTTGCTAGAATGTATGTGGGGGTTGGGTTGTCCCATCCATCTTAATCTTTTTGAGCCAAGCCAGATGTGTGGGCTGCAGGAATGTATACACAAAACCTATGTGTATAATAGAGTTAGTAACTCTTCTATTCATGATGGATTTATGCCATCAGTTTTGCAGATTAATACAAAATTAATTTTTGCATTTGTGAGGGGCTCTAATTGTTGGAGCCTTTTTCTCTCTCTCTCCATGTGTATAAAAGGAGACCCTTCTCCATCATTCTTTGGACCCAGAATTTTGGTTCTTGTCTTCAAAAGTTTCTCCCATTTTATATTCTTCCTAGTGAGAGTGTGTTGTCATAGTTCTGTTCGTCAAAACTACTTAGTCGGTGTATTGTTGTAGCTGGTCCAACTGTCGTATCTTAGGAAACAAACATCGGACAACCTCCAGCACCCAACCAGTAAAGCGACGAATCTGTTTTAAAGACACTGTCTAGAATAGGCTTTGGTTTGTTTCCTTTTACTAGTTTTATTTTATTATAAATTTTTGTAAATTCCATCATGTTCTAGTTCTAGAATTTTCAATTGTTTGTTCAACATGAATCTATTTGTTTTATGTTATTCTACAATTTATGCAACAATTTTATAGTTGAATAGATGAGTGTGTAGAATGTGAGAAAAGAGAGGAGAGAGGAGAGAGCAGAGAAGAGAGAGAAAAAGTGATTAATTGATTTATTAATAAATAAAAAAAGAATGAGAGAGGAGTGTGAAAAAAATAATTTTGAAAAGAGTTTTAAAATTTATTAATCAAATATGTTTTTTGAATTTTTTGATCCAAATGTTAATTTAAAAATTAAACCAAACACTATCAAAATTTTGCAATATTTTTTTTAGACCTTTCAAAACACGTACATTATGAACAATATTTTAAACAATTTTAGCATATATAAGATTTTCTATGATCATATATTGAAAACTTTATCAATAAAATCACAGATTTTTCATATTTTTTCGCAACTATCAACATAATAATGTGGTGTTTGGAAAAGTGGGTAAAAAATTAATTTTTTGACTTTTTAAAATTTATTTTATCTTTTTATGAGTAAAAAATGTAAGAGATGATATGATTTAAAATGGGTAAAAAATTAAAAACCGACTTTTTTTTTTTTTCCTTTTATTTCTCAAAAACCCCATTGTCTATGGAATTTACACTAATTTCTCCAATATTCATCCTCTTCAGAAAGCCAAATTGAAGTACTGTGACCGTTGAGGTTGGAGAAGAGGGTTGAAGATGGGGGCTACGGCTTCGAAGGATAGGTGGATGGGGGGGGGTTAGGGCTTCGAGGGTTAGGGATAGGTGGATGATCTGGTGGTGGTTCTGGAGAAGGAGAGAGAGAGAGAGAGAGAGAGAGAGAGAGAGAGAGACAACTTTGGGTGAGAGAAGATGGGGGATGGATGAGAGAAGGTTGATCTGAAGATGAAGATGAGAGAGTTTCATCGATCCGAAGATGAAAATAAGAGAAAGTCTTATCGATTTGAAAATCATTGATCCGAAGCGCTCTCTCTCTCTGATCTTCACTGATCCGAGAAGCAGGGGGAGAGAGAAGGCAAGAACCAGTCGTTGATTAATGGGCAGGAGTGTTTTGAATTTTATCAAATATTTTGACACATACTTCTAAGAGCATATCCAATGGATGGCTAAATTAGCCGCTAAAGCCATAATATAGCAGCTTGGGCAATCCTGGCTTCTTCAATGGCATGCTATAACAGTTGCCAAATTTGGCAACCGGCAAATCATGTGCCAAATTTGACAGCTACTTTGGGAGCTGCCAAATCTGCCAAGTCACCCAAAATTAAACTATTTTCTTCCTTCCCTCCTTCCCTTTCAAGTGGAATTTTCTAGAATACTTGAAGTTTTTTATAAAAGAAATGAAATTCACCATGTCGTTTAAACAGAAATCATCACAAATTAATCAGAATGAACAAGAATTTCAGCAAATTCATCATTATCAATATTCACAAATTCATCAAGAATTTCAGCAAATTCATACCAAATTCATCAATATTAATTTCTCTAATATTCCAATATTCACAAATTCTTCAATATCAATATTCACAAATTCATCAAGAAAAATACCTGGATTTGAAAGCCGAATTTACACTAATTTCTCCAATATTCATCCTCTTCAGAAAGCCAAATTGAAGTACTGTGATCTTTGAGGTTGGAGAAGAGGGTTGAAGATGGGGGCTACGGCTTCGAAGGATAGGTGGATGGGGGGGGTTAGGGCTTCGAGGGTTATGGATAGGTGGATGATCTGGTGGTGGTTTTGGAGAAGGAGAGAGAGAGAGAGAACTTCGGGTGAGAGAAGATGGGGGATGGATGAGAGAAGGTTGATCCGAAGATGAAGATGAGAGAGTTTCATCAATCCGAAGATGAAAATAAAAGAAAGTCTTATCGATTTGAAAATCATTGATCCGAAGCGCTCTCTCTCTCTGATCTTCACTGATCCGAGAAGCAGGGGGAGAGAGAAGGCAAGAACCAGTCGTTGATTAATGGGCAGGAGTGTTTTGAAGTGATCTTCACTGATCCGAAGTGTTTCGAAGCTCTCTCTCTCTCTGATCTTCTCTGAAGTTTATCCGAAGTGTGCTATTTTGTTCAATGAGCAGAGACACAGAGATGAGAGGATAGAGACACACAGACACATAATTGATCTCAGCCGTTGATTAATAACAATCCAACAGCTAAGATCCAAGTGTGCTACTTTATTCATTAAAAATAAATAAAAATTAAATAAAAACATAAGTGAAACATATCCACAACGGATATAAACGGTCATATTTTTATGTTAAAATGGCTATAAAAAAACGGCTCTTTTTTTTCTATAAATACAAACCTTTTCTTCTCTCTTTTTACTCAATTTCATTTCACAACAAACTTTCTAAATTACATTTTTATTTATATTTTCTTTACACAATAGGTATGGAAGGTTCATCAAAAATAAAGAGAGGAAAATCATTCACCATTGCTGAAGATATGGCACTTTGTAAAGCTTGGTATCACATTTCTGAAGACTCAATTGTTGGCAATTCACAATCTTATACTCACATTTGGGGAAAAATTTATGAAAATTATTGCTTCCTTCAGAATGATCAGTTAAGAACACAAGTTTCTATCCAATCTCGATAGGGTACAATTATGAAATGTTCTAACAAATTTCGTGGATATTTAGCGCAAGTCGAAAATCTACACCCAAGTGGAATGTCTCAAGTTGATCTAGTAAGATTTCATCTTCATTTATTACGTTAGTTTTTTATTTTATTTTATTTCGTCTCATATAAAAATTAAATAATTACTTAATTTAATATTTTATTGATACAGGTGCTTCAAGCAAAACTATTATACTATCAAGATGAAAAGAAACATTTTACTTTTGAACATTGTTGGTCAATCTTACAAAACAATATCAGGTGGCAAGATCTAGCTCCTACGAATACGGTGAAGTCAAGGATACATACACCGTTTTTCCCTGATTCAGCCCCTGATTCTCCTATAGATAATTGCATTTCTCTTGAAGATGACACCAGTCCAAGTGTTGGTAACAATCCAACTGTCGGTGAGGGCAGTGTCTCTGCAAGGGGTAAAAGGCCTATGGGTAGGAAAGCTTTAAAAGAATTATTTCGGAGAAATCAAGTGGTTGAAGTTGAAGTCCAAAAAAATGAGCATACAATTGGAGAAATTTAACCAATACCTTACTGAGAAAGAAAAGAAAAAAGATGAATGAGAAGAAAAAAGGATTCAAGCACCGCAGGAAATGAAAGAACTTGAGATCAGAAAAGAAGAACATGAGATAATAACTACGGACATTTTTCTTTTGGACCCTCAGACAAAAGCATATTACATAATGCGAAAAAATGAGATTTTCGCCAAGTAGTCCTCAAATGTCAGCAGCCCAAATTGCTATTTCCCTATGTCTCTTGATGAATAATTATGAGATAATGTATTTTTAAATTAAGCAATGTCATTTAATTTTTAATTTGGATGGTTGTTGGTGGTTGGTTGTTGGTGGGTAATTGCTGATTGTTTATTTTTTATGTGTAGTTTAAAAAATTTATTAAATATGTAGTGATATGTTTTTTGGTGGGTTGAATTAATCAAACAATTTTTTTTTTATATTTATCTAGTTGGGAATAATATAAATATATAAATTTTTTAACAAATAGGTAAAAAAATGTCACAAAAGACAAAAAATAA
Organism: Camellia sinensis; assembly: GCF_004153795.1. Classification (NCBI taxonomy): domain Eukaryota; kingdom Viridiplantae; phylum Streptophyta; class Magnoliopsida; order Ericales; family Theaceae; genus Camellia; species Camellia sinensis. Next base: position 134,435 of record NW_021025493.1, on the reverse strand, counting down.
ACAAAAATAAGATTACAAAAAAATCATATCCAAACAACACTTATAAATTTGAAGAAAAAATTGATTGAGATTTGTTAAAAATAATAAATGACCATTTAAATACTATTACTATAATTTGACAAAATAATACTATTTATTATTAAATTATAACAATAACAATAATATTAAAACAATAATAATTGGAGATGTTCTGAAATAAAGTAAGCTACATACAGACAGCCCAATACAGCATGCTTTGTCTTTGGTCCAGAAAATGCACATGGGGTGTTGTTGTCAAAATCATTGATAATTTAAGTAGTCACTTTGGAGAGAAATTATTAGAGGATAGAGGGCCATTAGCTAGTCATGTTTTTGACCAATCATAAATTTTTATTTATTTTTATGTTTTTAATTAATTAATATAAAATTATTAATTTTACTTCCTTTAATTAAAATACATATAAAATATCACATGGCTCTGCGTACCAATTACTTTTTTTTTTTCTTTTTTTTCTTTTTTGTGGGGAATAATTTCTCTTTTTGGAGCTCTCAAAATTGTAAAAACATCCCTACCGACACAGCTACTGACACAGCTACTGACAAGACATCAACAATCAATGCATTCATACGAGGGAAAATCAGCAATACGAGGGTCACAATTTTTGTGGTTCAAATGATTCGAAATTGTTAAAACGACGTCGTTTTGAATACAAAACAATTTTAAAATTATCAAAATGACGTTGTTTTGGCAATTTTAAGCCATTTAAGCAACAAAAATTATGACCCTCAAACATTTTCCAGGAAAAATATCGATGCAGTGGGTATGAGAAAATTAATTACAAAATATTAATAATTAGCTTTTTTGAAAAGTGGATTATAATCCACTAATCAGATTATAACTCACTTCCTCTCTCATAAAAAAATTAATTATAACTATCTTTTCAAAATACACCTGATTTCTATTTAATATAAATTATTCTTTCACGTTTAAAAAATTACATTTTTCTCCCTAAAGTTTGTAATCTCATTACACTTTTTAATTGTTGATGGCATGCCCTAAAATTTTTTAAATGACCATCTTGCCCTTTTTTTCTATAATTTTTCATTTTTATTTCCACCATTATATTTAGATTAGATCAATTTAATCTAGATATATTTAAAAAGTATAAAATTTATACAAAAAGGTTTAAAAAAATCCATTATATACAACAAAATAAGAAAATGTATTGAATTTTTGTATTTATATATATATATATATATATATATATTTTGTATTTGGTGAATTTAAAAAAATGACAAAATATTATACTTTTTAAGTATATCTAAATTAGGTGCATCTAAAAAATAAAATAAAAATTACTTAAAATATTAAAAAAATTAGTAAAAATTAAAAAAAAAAACACAAAAAGTATTTTAAAAAACTCAATTTTTTGTGTGAGTTAAATTAAAGAAGATGATTGTTATTTCCCTTGAAATGATATGAACAAGATATCAACATTATTTCATTATTTTATATGTATAAAGGTTAAAGGAAAAATATATCATTTTAATCTGACAAAAAGTAAGTGTGATTTTTCAAATATGAAAGAGGATCTATATTAAATAGAAACCACAGAAGGTGTTAGTGTAATTTATCCTAATAATTATAATTATAATTTTCTTCATTAATACATAATAATTTTTAAAAGTTATCACTGAAAGGTAATTTTCCTTTATATTATCACCAATTCACTATATAAATTTGGAGGAATTACATGTAAGTGAGAAAAAGAAAAGAAAAAAATTACCGATACATAAGGGTGTAAGTGACACTTACATCTTACAACCTTTTATTTGTAGCCCAGTATACGCTTGCACCTCTCATGTGTTCGTAATTTTTTTTTTTTTCTATTTCCTACCTACATATAATTCTCATATAAATTTTGATAGCAAATTAAGATTCACATTAATAATCTAATCTAATAATTGTTTTGTCGGGTGGTTTGTGATGATTTAAATACGTGTACGTTTTGGTTTTTTATGAAATATGAGTTGGGTATAAGTTGGGTTTGAAGTGATGTGATAGAGAGGGGATGAGATTTAAATAAGATAATAACTTTTTGACTTTTTTAGATTATGACAAACAAGGCCGCATGACATGGCTTACGTAATATTCTAAATTAATTATATCAATAATTAAAATTTAAATATATTTGAATTTTGTTGAGAAAAAAAGCAATCATTGTATAATAGGGAGTTGTGAGAAGAAATTGAGATTTAAAAAAAAAAAAAAAAACCCTTTTTACATTTTGTGAAAATTTGAAATTTTCAGTTGGTAAGTGTTATTCTAGGAATTATATGTGCAAAAATCAATATCATAAAACAATTGTAGCTATCTTGTTTTGTACAAATATATTGGCCAATAAGATGCTTTAAGAAACATTTTTATTTGAAAAATAATAATGATTGAAGAATCAAATGGTTAAAGTTCTTCAAATTTCGCTTTCTGAATATTTTATAACTAATACATGTAATGAAATTCAATGTAATTGTAGGTCAAGGGCAGACTAACGTAGCGATGAGTGGGGATAATTGCCCCCACTAGATTTTGAAAGGTTTTGCTTATTTAAACAAACATAAAAAATTATTTTTTTATTTTTATTTTTTTTATATTATTTATCTAATTAAACTGAGACTTTTGGAAGCTTTATGGATCCTCGAAACTTTTCCTTTGTAGATTGTAACCCTCTAATATACCCATAAATTTTCTCATTACCCAAAAAAACCAAATCAAGCTAACAAACAATGGAGAAAACTTCATCACCATTACTACTATTTCATCATCATCTTCTTCTTTTTCTTGTTCTTCTTCTTCCTATTTCATCATGGGCAGCCATAGATTCAACAACCAACTATCAAACCTTCATTAAATGCCTATCAAACCACTCAACTCCACAACACCAAATCTCCTCCATAGTCTACACTTCCTCCAACCCATCTTATCCAACCGTCCTCCAATCCTACATCCGCAACCGCCGCTTCAACACCTCCTCCACCCCAAAACCGCTCCTCATCATCACCCCCCTCCTCCACTCCCACGTCCAGGCCGCAGTCCTCTGCTCCAAACTCACCAAAATCCAACTCAAAATCCGCAGTGGCGGCCACGATTTCGATGGCATCTCCTACACCTCCTCCGCCGCTGCCCCCTTCATCGTCCTCGACATGTTCAACCTCCGTTCCATCAACCTCGACACCACCACCAACACCGCCTGGGTCGAATCCGGAGCCACACTCGGCGAACTCTACTTCAAAATCGCATCCACCAGCAAAACCCACGGTTTCCCCGCCGGAGTTTGCCCCACCGTCGGCATCGGCGGACACATCGGCGGCGGCGGCTACGGCAACATGTTGAGAAAGTATGGCTTGTCGATCGATAATGTTGTTGATTGTCTAATCGTTGATGTTAATGGCCGGGTTTTGGATCGGAAAGCCATGGGTGAGGACTTGTTTTGGGCGGTGACTGGCGGCGGCGCCGCTAGCTTCGCTGTGGTTCTGTCGTATAAAATTAGGCTTGTTCCGGTGCCGGAAACTGTAACGGTTTTTCGGGTTGAGAAAACGTTGGATCAGAATGCAACAGAGCTTGTTCATCGATGGCAATTCGTTGCAGACAAGATCGATAATGGGTTGTTCATGAGGGTTCTGATACAACCAATTAGTAGTAGAACACAAAAGGGTGTGAAGACGATTCGAGCAACATTCATTTCAATGTTTCTTGGTAATTCAAAACAACTCATGACAGTGATGAACAGAGACTTTCCTGAACTGGGTTTGCAAAAACTGGATTGTATGGAAATGAGTTGGATTCAATCTGTGCTTTACTGGGCAAATTTCGACCCAAAGACATCCCCAAATGTCCTGCTCGATCGAACCTACGCTGCTGATTTTCAGAAGAGAAAATCAGATTATGTTCAAACTCCGATTTCCAAAACTGGGTTAGAATCGATTTGGAAAAAGATGATCGAATTGGGAAAAACTGGATTCGTCTTCAACCCATATGGAGGGCGAATGAGTGAAATTCCGGCGGCGGCGACACCGTTCCCCCACCGTGCCGGAAACATATTCAAAATCCAGTACTCAGTGAGTTGGGAAGATGAAGGGGTTGAAGCATACAAGAACTATATGAGTCAAATCAGAGAGTTACACAGTTTCATGACTCCATTTGTGTCGAAGTCCCCTAGAGAAGCATTTCTATGCTACAGAGATCTTGATATTGGAATCACACACAATGGGAAGGACAGTTACAATGAAGGTAAAGTCTATGGGTTGATGTATTTTAAGGGTAATTTTGATCGGTTGGTGAGAGTGAAGACCATGGTTGATCCACAGAATTTATTCAGAAATGAACAGAGCATTCCTCCATTTCCAGCTAAGAGTAGGATCTACAGAAGAAAGTAGATATGGAGACAAGAGCTTGGTGTGTTACAAGTTTGTTGTTAATTGCTTTGCATTTGGTTATAATGGTAGGCATATTAAATTTTTTACGAAATAAATGATTAAATGTCACACATAATATGAGATTCGTAATTTTATGAAGGGTAATGTTAGGGACACCAAATTTTTTACCAAACAAATGATCAAATGTCTCACATAGATGTGGGCCCCACACTCATGTGAGACATTTGATCATTTACTTGGTAGAAAATTTAGGACCTCTAGCATTTTCATTGTATGAACTCTATACTTGTAAGACATCTAGTGACTTATTTAGTAAAAAAATTAAGAACTGTAGCATTTTCTTTTTAATTTTGTTTCGTTGTTGTGTTACTATATCATTAATGTATGGTTTTAGTGCTCATCAAAATAATTAAACAATTAGTACAATACTTTTTTGTTTCATTTTTTATTATTTCATATAGTAGTAACAACACTTTCTATAGGGGTGAGCATGGTTCGGATTGGACCGGATTGGGATAAAACCAGGACTAATTCGTTATCTACGGTTCCTGAAAAATTGGAACCAATCCAATCCGTTTAAATCATGGAACCAATCCGAACCAATCCATTTAAATACGGATTGGATCGGTTTAGGACTACGGATTCACATAATTAAATAACAAAAAAATATATATAACACTTTAATTTCATAAAAATATAAACATAGTGCTATATTAGTTCCACAATAGCAACATCTATTTCTATAATAGCGACATACTGTGCTAGAATTTAAACAATCATAAGAAAACTGGTTTCACCATAACTATTTAGACCATTACAAATTAAAACTAAAAACTAACAAATAAAAAGTAATAAAAGAAGATATTATACGGTTTTAGGTTTGAGTTTAGATTTTATATAGAATAAGAGAAGATACTATGGGGGAGGATGTATAATAAAAATATATACTATTTGTATACGGTCCGGATCGGTTCCAATCCGGAACCGTGAGGTTCAATCCGGAACCAATCCGTGTACTACGGATTTTTAATTTTTCAATCCGGAACCGAACCACGGATTCAAAAAATCAATCCAAACCTATCGGATTGGACTGGACTGGATCGGATTACGGATTTCACGGATTCCTTGCTCAGCCCTAACTTTCTACTTTAGGATAAAAATATTCTTATACTGTGGTTGTTTGAAAAATTGTTATTTTAGTAAGTTAATTTAATTTTTGATTATTTTAATATATTAAAATTCAGTAATAATTCAGACCTCTACAAAATATCACCTCCACAACTCCACTAACTTGTGATTAGTCCAAGTAAGAAAGAGAAAAAAAAAAAAACAATAATGCTTCCGACCTCAGTACGGACGACCCCAGCGACCTCCCAGTGCCACGTGTCGGCCTGGGGTTGGCTGAAAATAAAAAAAAAAAAGTTTTTTTTGGCCTAATCATGGATGACCCCCAGCTGGGGGTTTAAGTCATTTTTGAAAAAAAAATACAAATACATCATTGGTCCACATCACTGTGGGGTGGCAAGGGTCTCCCCAAAAGGGAGTCTCAAACATTTTCCATTAAAATTTTTGTTTTTGGAAATATAATTAGATTTTTTTGTAATTGGATACAATATTTGTGAGAGAAAAAATAAAATAATTGTGGATTTAATGTGATATTTTGTCTTATTAACTATTTTTAGTATATTTTGTGTTTTGTAAATTTTAGTCAAAAAATAGTCCAAACCCAACTTGCCAAACAATCCCTTCTAAAAAATAATTGAAGAAAATTATTACGAAATGTGAGGATTTAACTTTTATAACAAAATAAATTATAAGTTTTTAATTTTGTCAATTTAAATTTTAAACTTTTCTTATAACAAAATAAATCTTAAATTTTTTGTCAATTTAAACTTTAAACTTTTTTTTAACAAAATAAATTTTGAATTTTTTGTCAATTTCAAATTTAAACTTTTGTTTTGTGTTTAATATGAACCAGTTGTCTATTTTTTTAAATAAAATTGATGACAACATAAATATTTTATTCATTAAGGATATTTTGTTTATTGACTAAAACATTATTTTTTTCGCCGGTTTTAGTTAATGAAAATAGACAAATAATTTAGATTGAAAATAAATAAAATGACTAGAATTTAAATTGATAAAATTGAAATTTCAGGTTTTATTTTGTTACAGGGGTTAAATCCAGAAACTTTTGTTATTCATTTATAATAGTTTTTTAACTAAAAATTTAATTAAATTTTTATAAATAAATTTAAATAAATTTATAATAGTTAAATCCAGAAACTTATTTAAATCTATTTTTTAATTAAATTTATTTAAATTTATTTATGAATAACAAAAGTTAAATAAATAAGTTTTATTTTATTTATTTATTTATTTAAAAAACTATTTTTTAATTTATAATAGTTTTTTAACTAAAAATTTAATTCTCCAAATGGATCCTTAGCTCGTTCAACATATAACAAGAGATTATTCATTTACACCATTTAGAATAAAATAAATAAAAGAATTAAACCACAAAATACTCTTTAATCGGAGCCACAGCCACAATCATGTGTTAGGGGCGTGCGCGGGTCGGTTGCGGCCACGGAATCTCCAATTCATCATTCATCCGTCAGATTGACGGATTGGAAAAAATCAATCTGCATCCGTTCGCCAATCCGGCGGATGTGGATTGAACGGATTGGCGGTTTGGCGGATGGATGCGGATCGGTTTGGCGGTTTAAAATTTTATAAATTTTTAACATAATTCAACTTGTGCAACTTCCTCAAAAAAAAAAAAAAAGTATTACAGTCAATGACTTAAAAAACTATTACAATTACTGTATGTCTCATAAAAAAAAAGAAAGTTTGAAATTTTAGAATATTACAATCACTGCATGGCTCATCCACATATTACAATCACAGCATGATTCATCCACATAAACCACATAAAGTATTACAATATGAGGTTTTTAAACTATAATAACAATTCAAACCACCAAAACCATGAACAGGGCAGTAGTAGAGATTGTATGTCTCTGTATTGTTACATCTATATATGTTTTTGAAAACAAAAACAAACCAGCATATGTCATATTTTCTATTTATTATTTTTAGAGTTAAATTTAAAAACAAAAAAATATAGATAAATAATACATTTATTTTTTTCAATTCAAAAAATATATTTAAGTTGAAAACTTTTTTTCAACAGAATATGTAAACTCTTTTTCAATTGAAAACACAAACAAAATATTTAAACAAATTGAAAAGATAAAATCTTATAAAATTATTAGGGTACTCGCGGTTTGACGGTTCGGTTGCGGCCAAAGGAATCTCAAATTCGCAATCCGTCCACCAAATTGGCGGATTGGAGAAATCAATCTGCAACCGTCTGCTCGTCGTCACGCATCCGTCCAAAATGTGGCGGATCGGTTCGATTCGGTCAATTTTGACGGATCGATATATCCGCTGCTCACCCCTATCATGTGTATTCTACAATAGCATAATTATTTATTATTAAACATAACATCACGTGATAACATCACGTCATAGAAAATTTGGGGCTTGTCTTTTGGAACACAATTTATTGATCGAAAAATGCTTGGGAGCACTAATTAGTGCTCCCACTAATTAGGTGGCAGTGGGTCCCGCCATTAATGATGTGATGTTTTGGTCTTGGTACTGATCGCTCGAGCGACCAATTTTTTAATGCATTAGTGCTATTAGTGGTGATATTTTTAATGGGATGAATCATTGTTGAGAAACAATATACTGACGAGACACTACGGCGTCGTTTTTATGTCCACGGCCTCAACAACATGCTGTAGCATAAATAACACTCAAGTGAAGAAGCGCATTGGCGGCAACAATAACCGAAGAAAGGAGAAACGTTGTCGACAAGCCACGATGGGCGTTCACGGTCTCTGGGAACTGCTTGCCCCCGTCGGCCGCCGCGTCTCCGTCGAAACCCTAGCCGGAAAGAAACTCGCAATCGGTCTTCTCTCCCTTTCAAACCCTAGCTCTAATTCCATTCCCGATCAAAGCAATAGAACGATCGTATATTATTTAATGCTATATCTCAATTTTGTTTTGCAGATGCGAGTATATGGATGATCCAATTCATGAAGGCACAAAAATGCTTCCTACCCCCAGTTACCCCGACCCCCAGTGACCCCCAGTGAGGTGGCACTCACGTGATAGTCACGTGACTGTGTTTACAAGACCCAAACAACAGGTTCACATTTCATTTGAAATTTTCCCCCCTCCCCTCTCCAACAACGGTAACAGAACCATAAATCTGAGTTGCTACTGCCCTCCACTCCGACGCCTGACTCCCACTCCGACGTCGGCGACCACTCCTTCTCTTCACTCCGACACCGACAGCTCGTTCCCTCCCTTCACTCGCAAATCTCTCTGTCTCTCATTCCTTTCACTTCAACTGTATGTATATCTGTGTATATATATATCTATCTATCTATCTATTTCCTGTTCGATGAATTGTGGAATCTCACTGTCTCTCCTTCCCTTCACTTCAACTGTCTGCATATCTGCGTATATATATATATATATCTATCTATTTCCTGTTCGATGAATTGTGGCATTTGGGAAATTTGTGAAATTTCATTTATTATCTGTGAAATTTGTATGTATTATCTGTGAAATTTCCTTTTGATTTGGGAATTGTGGCATTTTCATTTACGAATTGTGGCCTTTTCAGTTGGAGTCTTACATTGCCTTAAACGTGTTCGATGAAATTCCCCAACGAAATGTTTAATCTAATCATTTACCTTTTTGAATTGGTTCAATTTCTCCAGTGCATAATTTCTTCATTAAATCAATTTCAGGATTCATCTTGATTATACAGAAATTTCTGTGCATAATTGGTTCAATTGGTTCAATTTCTATGCACCAGAAGATGGTTTAATAGTCAATGCCCATTATATGGTTTACCTTTTAATATGCTTTAATAGTCAATGCTGAAGGTGCATAAGGTGAATGCTTTGATTATAAGCAATTGCTGAAGGTGCATAATTTCGACTAAATAAATGACACAATGAATGCTGAAGGTGCATAATTTCGACTTGTCATTTCTGTTGCTTATAATCAATTATGAAAACCAGTGAGTCCTGTAACAGATAATTCAAGCCATTAAAAATATGATTAAACAATAATAATTACAGAATTATAATAAATAATAAGTAACTAGTTATAATAAAAAGCATAATGAGTAACCAGTTATAATAAAAAGCATAATGAGCTCTAGTTTCTCTAATGCATAAAAAGTTTTCATTATTGCAGAATTCCTTTCAAAACAATGGAGGAATAAGACAAGTAGCATTAGTCTAAAAGCAAACTTGTACTTAACACACATATATCAGCATCAGTGACCTCTACAAATGAAGAGTGAGAATCCATCTAAGAGAGCAAACCTAGGATTGATTGTTATGGAATGACTTGATGGCAATCTCTGCAGAGTGTTACCTGATTTGCAGTGGTTTCAACCACAAGCTTCTTCAGTTCTTTGTCCACACCAAGCCACTGTCACATATAAGAATGTAAATAAAAAACTGAACCTTGTCATCCAGAGCCTTGTAAAGCTGCACCTTCAGCATTCATCTTCTGTATACAGAAATTTCCTCCCTTTATGTATTATTTTTAATTGCGAAATTATAAGATCATTTGAATATATATATTTGAAATTTCTGTTTTATCAGTGAGTAAATAGTACATAAAGGAAAACTGAACTTCAGAATGTGAAATGGTTTTCTCAACTTGAAGTATTATGTTGGTACCAACACCAACTGAACTCCTGCAGTTATAGAATGGGTCTGGCTAATAAAATTCATATTGCTTACTCTAAGTGGATTTTGGTTGATAAGCTTATATTTTGGTTGCTACAGGACTCCTTATAACTGTAACTTAACTTATTAAGTTAACTTAACTTATTCTCCATTAACTTAACTTAACTTGCTATTTGTCCCTCTTTGCAGATGTCAACTTCAAGTGTCAGTGGCAGTAGCTCAGGTTGGTTGACATACGTGAACAGAATTTGTCGTACATGTAACAAAAAGGCCACCATCAAAATATCACAAACCGAGCAAAACAAGAACAAGTTATTCTACTATTGTAATGTTTGTGGTTTTATCGGATGGTGTTTACCTACAAATCCAGAATATGGAGGTCATCAAATTCAAACAGACGAAGTCCCAACTGTTGGTGAACAAGTTATGACCGAACGACTTCAAGCTATGACCGAACAACAAATACAGCTGACAAAACAACTTCGAATTCAGAATGCAAAGATGCAAAAGTTGATATATATGTTGTCCGTGCTGTTTGTAATTGGTGCCTTTAAACTTATGAATATGTAATAAGTAGAAATAGATGTCAATGTACAAGTTGAAGTAGACTTAATACTTTTGTGATGTTTTGGAGGAAGTCATGTTTTGTTGTGTATTGAAACCCACTTATTGTACCTCTTTTGTTGTTAGTGGAATGGAAAATGGCTTGTTCAAATTTGTACACTTTCTTCAATACTCATTGAATGGACATTGTTAAATATAGGAAACTGTTGAATACAAGGTAACTATTGTTGAATACAGGTAAACTATTGAACATGGTAAATTGAACATGCTAAATAAATATTGTATATTAAATAACAAATTTTGAAACTCGTAATAGTAGACTACATAATATCCAATCTTCTCAACATCAAAGTTTGAAACTCATGATAATAGACTACATAATTTCCAATCTCAAAAACAAACAGTTGGAATACATAGAAACTAGTCAAACAAGTCTGTAATATCCAAGTTTCCCGATGCAGAACCATAAATCTGAGTTGGAGCACTCATCAAACTTCCCTGTGTGCCACTTATGAAGTCCGATGGAGTAAGAGATGTGCCTCCAATACCATGGGCCACCTATGACAATTCATTGCAAAAAGTACATGTTAGAACAATACAAAGATGCAAAAGTACAAGAAGTACTCTTTCGAATACACTTTGTAAAAGTACATGAAGGCCTCTTTGGAACACGTACCGGTACATACATACTATTTTCTGTGCCAAGCATATAAGGATAATATGATGTTTGAGCTTGAGCTTGAGCTTGAGCTTGAGCTTTAGGTTCAAATCGGAGCAACTTAGCAGCCTGCATGTTTTGAAGAATAATTACATATTGAAATTTATGAATTGCTTTTACATACTTCAATATACTTTGTCAAAAAAAACATTTGAATACACAATTTACCTTTGCTTTTGTTTGTTTTTTTGCTGTTGCCTTGAACCGATTAACAATTTGATCTATTTTGGCAACCTTCCGTTTCGTAACTGGACGACCTCTTCGCCGAGCAACCAAAGGACTAATCACCTTCCTACTAGTACCTCCTTGTGTAGAACCGGTGTGAATCGGACTTCTTGTTGAACATGGTAAATTACTCCCATCACCGGATTCTTCTTTCATGACTCTCTCCTTGATTTTATCCAACCCAAGGTCTACAATTCTAGTTTTGCCTTCACAGTTACCAGGAAGTTGTACAATGGCAATCAATTTTTTGTTCATCCTCTCATAGGTACTTGCATTGAAATCATTCCCAAAGCCGGTATATGTGGTTTTGATGCATGCGTATTCTCTATCCACATCTTTTCTCCACCGGGGCAAAATGTATTTACTTGGCACCTCATTTATGCATCTTCTGACAAGCACAGCGAGTGAGTGAGCGCACATAATGCCTCTAAACTCAAACACCTCTTCCCTTGAGCTAAAACACATACCCTTTTTAGGTTCTTCAACGTGTTCGCCCTTATTTATTAAAGGATTCTCACCTTCAACATTTGAATCAACCTCCATTTCTCCACTTTGCGTACTGAAATAACAATTAAGCAAATATCATTACAGATTATGGAACTAAACTTCATATTTCAGATTTTATATAAACTGTTTACAGATTATGGAAATTATATGAAGTTTGCTACCAAGCTTATGAAGTTTGCTACCAAGCTTACAGATTACAGATTATGAAGTTTGCTACCACAGTTGAGCACAATTACTCATAAAAATTATATAAATTGTATTTGGTTAAAATGGTGCTATGGTTGCAGAAAATCCATAAATAAAATGTTGAGGGATACAATTTCATGCATATTCTAGTTGAGCATAATGCCCAGATTATCTTTTTGCTACCAAGCATGCCTTTCTTGGCTGGAGGGCCACGGACTGTAGCCAAACAGAGTGCCAGAGTTGGAAGAGTGGAGTTCCAATATGCACTATCAATGCAAGGTAACAGTGGACGAAACTTCATTTCACACTCAGTAATTGCAATTCTATGCAGAAGGGATCCAAGAAAATGGAGGCCCCCACTTTTTTTCATGTATATTTTTATTATCTTTATTTTAATCTGTGAAGGGGTTTGCTCTTGTAGGAACTCAGTGACGATTACCACCTAGAGCCAACTCACTAACGGTGATGTTTCACTATGTCAATCTAGTGTAGCCAAGTTAGTCAGATCAGTTAACAGATTTGTCCACAGCTAACAGATTTACCTAAAAAACATAACTCTTGTCCAAAATGACAAATTGATTATAGTTTACAGATTATATTTCAGATTTCAGAATTAGCATATAACTGAAAGATTAGCATATGAAATTGATTTTTTACCTTATAAACCAGATTGATGGACAGAGACAGAGCAGAGCAAAACCAGACAGAGCAAAATTACAGGAATTCTGAGGATAGGTGAGAGCTAGTAATCTGATATGGTGGAGGAGGAGGAAATTTCACATTCTTCTGAAGAAATAAGTTAACATCTGAGACCCACTGCCACAACCCATACGGAGAATTTCAATCCTTCTGGAGAAAGACTAGCCACTAGTTTTTGCAGAAATTCCCGGCGAGCTATAGTGGAGGAGGAGGATGGCGGCGAGAGGTGAGGATAGGCGGGGGAAGACAGACGAGGATAGACAAGGATGGCGGCAAGAGTTGAGGACATACGAGGGAAGACGAGGGAAGACAAAAATTCCCGCTTTTTCCTTTTTTTTTTTTTTTTTTTTTTCCAGCTGTGTTTACACATCAGCTGCCACCTCATCACCACGTCACTAGGGGTCGCCACGTCACTGGGTGTATGCAGTGGGATTGAAATAAAAATATGATATATTATGTTTGAATGTTAGAACAAGTGAAGTTTCTAAGTGACATAAGCTTTTTATCAATAGTGTTAGGAACACATAATATATAGATATGAGATATAAAAATTAAAAAAAAATTCTTATTTATGATTGCTAACATATTCAATTTGTAGATGCAAAAATTGTACTTGTTCTTAAACTTTTTCTTTTGTTAGAAAAATTAGAAAAGGTATAGTACTAACGCTATGTTTGGTTGGGAATTTAAAAAAAAAATTGAAAAGAAAAATGAAAAGGAAAAGAGGTGTGAAATTAGATAAAATATAGGTATATTTTATGGAATTGAGGTCCCCGCTGTGTAGCCAAATGGGCTCATTTCGGGCTTATTTTGGTGATCCGAACTCTTCATATTTTAGAATACATCGAATAGAACGTATTTGCGAAAAATCAAGTTAATCGTATCCGTTAACCTTTTCATCTACTCACATTTTTATTCATATTTATATTTCAAATTGCAACTGTCATTTATTTTTGTAGATATAAATGCTATTCGATGAAATGGTTAATGATATCCGATCAACTTAATTTTTTATAGGTATATTTTATCCAAAATGATTTGGATTATCAAAATGGGTCACAAAATGGACCCATTTGACAAACACAATAGTGTCTGCTTTGCCTCACAGCAGAGATCCCATATCTATATTTTATTCACATTTCACCTATTTTCTTTTCCAAATCTCTTCCTAAATCCCCAACTAAACACAACGTTAGGGTTGGTTTGCAAAGTGCAAAAAAAAATTTAGTTTTTATTTATTATAAAAAGATATAAAAAAATAAAAATAAAAATAAAAAGACAATATAACTCAAATAAATCAATAAAAAATATATATTTTTTTACTATTTTAACAATTTTCAAAAGAGGCTATCCAACAAAAACAAAAATAATTGCTGTCAAGCAAATTGGAGAAATGTGCTAGATCTTAGTCAGCCAGTGTGAAAAGAATAAATACTGCTACTATTTAGCAATTGTTTTTGGCTATTTAGATTGCATCAAAAGTGTTTATGTTGACATTTGGACCACACATATTACTATAAGGCTAGTTTGCGAATTAACTTTCCGGTACTTTAAACTCAAAAATTAACACAAAAATAAAAAAATAAAAACACAAAAACTCAAAAATTAATCACAATTCTTGCATTTAAAAATTCCTTTAAAAAACAGTAGAGATATGCTAAAAATTCACACTTTAAGACCTACAAATGCACCTACAATGATATAGCAAATGAGTTGGGTCTTACCATTAAGTGTTTTAACAAATCAAAATTGACACTTATTATACCACACCACGGAAAATGTTTAAAACTTGCAAAAAAGTCTTACAATTTGGCCCACAATAATGTAACACGATATGTGTAAACTTTTAATTTGTTACACATCTAATGATATACGGCCCCAACTTCTTTACTTGTGGATCTAAAATTATGGGTTTCCAAGAGTTATTTTATATCACATCATTGTGAATCAAATTATAAGAATTTTTTGCGGGTCTCAAACATTTTCTAAAAAGATAATCCAGCAAAGTGACCTGTTTAGGCCCAATATCTAACCCGAAGTTTTAAAGGGTACTAACGGGCTTGTCCTATTGATTAGACTTATTTATCTATAGGTCTTGCTTCTTTTTTAATTATCAATGTCTGTAAAATATCATCAACTGATCTCATCCAACACATCAACCATAACGCTACTGTCATGACTGTTATTACCAACAATTACCTCCGGTCACCAGCAACAACCTCCGACCTTTAGCGACTACCTCCAACCTCTAGTGGCCACCTCCGACCGCCATTTTTTACTACTGGCAATTACTTCTGAGTTCAGGCAATTTTCAATAATATTTTTGTCACGACCCAAGCCCGCCCCTATGGGTTTAGCACCGTAACCGGCCAGTAATTCGAGATTACCGAAGACCTGCTTAACAGTAAAACAGTAATACAGAGTACAGGGGCTGGCGGAAGCCAAAATAGTAATTAAAAGATGTCCAATGAGCTGTGACAGTCTGTATACAAAAAGATTTTTCATAACATGTTCAGATTCAAACCATAACAGTATGTACATACATCATCATATACAGATATTCAGGTTAGGGACCAAATCCCTAACATAACAGTACAGTGTAGATACACATATCATTCAGTCTATACAGTGTTACAAAACCAGATACAAAAAAAAGGAGAAAAACTAAAACACCCCAAAAAGCCCTAGCTTGAAAGACTTGGAACCTCGCAGTGAGGCACGGTGGTTGGCTTTGACAAAACGGGAGCTTAGCCCGACACTCCTAGCAACGGTCTGGTGCCTGTACACCTACATATATATAAGCAGTGAGCTAAAACCCAGTGAATAACATATGCATAAAGAGGTTAAGAATGAATGTCCTTTTAGTATTGAAAACAGTCAATTATCAGTATATCAGTCATTCAGTATGTGGCTCATATTTCATACCATAACAGTTATTCAGAAACTATAATAGTCATATGTGGTACATCCAATAGCAAAACAGTACAGTAGGTCTTAACAGACCGAGCAGTCAATGATGGTCATCATATCAGTAAACAGTAGTGGTCCCAAACATGGGAACCGACAGAGATCTCTGTAACAGTAGCAGTAACAATTCAGTAACAGTAAATTGCTATGGATGCCACGAATACAGTTCACAAATAGGACAAACATTCATTCAGTAAACAGTGTCATTTCATAAAGCAGTACAGTCGTTTGTTCAGAAAATAATCTCAATTGAACATATCTTTACAACATTGTTACTCATAGAGTTCTAGGCTACAGATAAACTAGTACGCGTCCTCGGATGCCAACCCTACACAATTACAGAACGAACACACACTAAGCTACACAGTTGGGAAATAATAATTTACTCCCTAATTTGCCTCGGTGTGGTTCTACATCAATATCCTCATTATGATGTCTTAAACTAGGCCTAGGAATGCCTAGGATGAAATGAGGATACAAAGATGTACTTTGAAACACTTTTCAAAATTTTCAGAAAACAGGGGTCTCGCTCGAGCGTGGTTTTCTACGCTCGAGCGGACATGCAGACAAAGGAGCTCCGCTTGAGCGTGACTTCCGTCGCTCGAGCGGACTGTAAGCTACAGTAAAAAATACTGGATGCACAAAAATCACGCTCGACGGGCACTCGATCCACGCTCGAGCGTGAGACACAAGTCCTCACTCGAGCGTGAACTCTCTTGCTCGAGCGGACTGTAAACACATGCAAAGTACTGGATACATGCATTTCACACTCGAGCGTTACTTTCTACGCTCGAGCGGACTGCATGTATTCAGGGTGTACGCTCAAGCGTGAAGTTCCTCGCTCGAGCGTGGGTCCAAAATCTAGAATTTCCAGACTTGAACCTCAAGCTCAAAACCAACTTTTAATGCATCAAATTCGATCATTTTGGGCCAATTTTCTGGAAAACACTTGTAAATTCATAGTATAACATGATTCAAAGCTCAATTTTTAAAATCAAGGCCCAAAGGTGAGTCAATTAAACCCATTTTCAAACAAAACTTCAAGAACATGAAGTGTATGCAACATGCAAGAATTTAAACAACTTTAAAGCTTTAAATACTTGTTCAAAAGAGTCAATTTCCTCAAGAACATGATGAATTCATGAACTATACTCAAGATATGAACATGCATGTAACAATCTCTCTTGAAAACAACCTCAAAATGCTAGAGCATGTACATGCATGCATGGATTAAGCTTCAATTCAACATTTTTTTAGACCAAAACTTGACTTAGATCACCAAACTCCCATGAACCATGCAAAACAATAAATAAATACATCAATGAGAGGTTGAATGCTCTACCTTAAACCTTGGATTCCAAGTGTAGAAGCTCAACTATGCAATTTGCCTTCAAATCTCTTAATCTCCAAGCCAAAACAAGATGAAATCACTCTATCTCCTATCTCTCTCTCTCTCTAGTCGGCTAGCTCTAGATGGAAAAGGGTGAGATGGTGTTTGTAATGCAACAATTGAGTCCAAGTCAAAGTTGTAGGAAATGGCCACTTAATGGCAAAAGGGTAAATAAGCCAACTAATGTAATTTATCAATAATTAATTTAATTTACTCATACCAAATCACATTTCAATTAAATATGCCATAAAATCACATAAATTCTAATTAGCACAAAACACAAATCGATTTCTGGTTCGGCCGTCGATAAGGCCTTCAATTTGCAGTTTAAAACATAAAACATGAACAGATAATTTAGCAGTCAAACAGATAGACATGCATTTAAACTAATACACTCAATCAATCAGTCAAAATTTCAGTCAATCAGTCACTTAATATGCTTAATCATAGATTAGTACTAATCAGTGGTGAGGGTTGTCACAATTTTTCTGACCATTTTTCAACAAAAACAAATGTTCATCTCCACCACATTACTATTCCCACTACCTCCTTAATAATAGTAACAACAAGAGAGAGAGAGAGAGAGAGAGAGAGAGAGAGAGAGAGGTTCTGTTTGGTAGAGCTTTCTAAATATGATTCCACAATATGATTTGAGTGCTCTGTTTGTTTACAATTTTTAAAAATTGATTCCATACCCACTTTTCAAAACACGTTTATCCGGTTATCCTCCCGGACGTCCGACCGGTTGACCGAAACAGTGTTCATGTTGTTTTTTTTTTTTTTTTTTTTTTTTTTTTTATTTTAAAGTTATGACTCAGAAAGTATGAAATTATGTATTTTTTTTTTCTTTAATTATAAGGTGCATATGGTACACACTCTTTGAGGAGTGTGTATCATAGTGTTTCCCATTAATTTATTCAAACATTTCCCCATCTTAAATTATTGAATTGAAAATTTGATCAACTTCAACTTCAAAAAAATAATTTTTGAAGAGAATTTGTAACTTATATATATAGTGACAATATTCTATAAACCATTCATGCATTTAGCAAATATCTATCCATTATTATTAAATAATTGACCAATTCAATTATTTTTAAATAATTCATCACTTCAATTATTTTTTTAAATCAGTGAAACTTTTCATTTTTTAATTACTAATATAATAATGTAATGTTTAGTTTACTATAATAAAATTGAATGGGATGGAATGACCATTCTTTCGCCTCTCCATAGAATAACAATTCTGTTACAATAGTGAATAACAATTTCATTTGTTTTTTTTTTAAGGGAGAAGTTTATCTCCAATTCTCATCTAGATAAGAGAGGATTGTTTGGGCCCATAGGGCTCATTACAGGTCTCATATCGATGATTCGAACCGTTTATTTTATAAGGTCTTGCATATGTATCATCCATTAAAAAAAATAGGTCACTCTGATATTCGTAACCTTCATTTTATCAAATTTGTTAAAAAAAAAAAATGAATTGTCTGTTTTTAAAACACATTGATTTTTAATTTTTTTGGAGACAAATTCTATAAAATGAAGAGCTTATGAATATTAGATCGACCTATTTTTTTTATGGATGATATACACACAGGGCCTGATAAAATGAACTGTTCGAATAATCAAAATGGAACCCGTAATGAACCTTATAGACCCAAATAGTCCTCTCTAATCTATTTTTTTAATCCTTTTTTTGGTAAATCAAATATGAAAATAAATAATATGATATATAGTTATTTCATGGCAATTCATTTCAATGGAATAATATAAGAACCAAATTATTTAGAGATCCTAGTTTTTAAACAGAACCTGAAGAGCCAAGGCAAGTTGTCTTGATGTGCTTTCCAATAATGTGAGAACCCACCCTATATATCTCACGACAAGGTTTATCAACAGAAAGAAATGGAGGTTGTTTACAGCAATAAATGTGCTATTTATAGTTTCTCTTTAGAAGCCCAATGTTTCAGCTTAAAAGGCCCACCACTTTGGGGCCGAAGTCTTTTCTTTACAAACAGCCCAATAAAAGTACAACCCACCACTGCATGGGAATTCCACTAACTTGATAACTATCATCTATAGCCATGGCCCAACCATCTCAAGCTCTTGTGTTTGGTTTTAAGGATATGGAGAGAGATTTGAAAAATAAAAATAAAAAATATGTGAAATTAGATAAAATATAAGTATATTTTATTCATACTTTTTCTATTCTTTTTCTTTTTTCTTTCTGAATTCCTCTTAAATTTTTGAACCAAATACAACCTCAAAGTAATGTTTTTATTCATTAACAATTTAATGACCCACATTTTTTTTTTGGGATCAGTTAGTAAAAGATTAATTATAAATAGAAGAAACATCAGCCTTGTTTGGTTTATTTTCGAGAAAAAAAATTTCAATTCTTTTTTAAAAAAATAGAAATTAATTTGATAAAAATATAGACATAAAAAATATTTTTAAAATTTAAATATTATTTCTAACCTCACAAAAGACAAAATTATGTTAAAATAGTAAGTGTTTTTTATTTTTTATTTCTTTCACCAAATTAATTTTTAATTTAAAAATAAAATTTAAACAAATTTTTAAAAATTAAACTAAACATGACATCTTATCGAATTGAGCAATTAAAATCTAACCATAACTGAATGGTCGATAGCTACCACGTCCAATAACAATCACAAAAAATAACTCAAACTTCTAATACGGACCAAGTCCAACCATCACCACATAAATTACGTAGTGGACTCTCTCCATAAAGTTATGATTAAATCTCAAATTTTTGCAGAGAAAAATGAAACGAGAAGGAAAAAGTGATAAAATTTTAGTTTTTTATTTTAGATAAATTATCAATAGAATCTAATAGTTGGTTTTAATTTTCATTAAGTCTTATTGAAAATAAATTCCAATAAAATTGTCGCTAAAAATAAATTTGTGACATTTTTTTGCACATGTCACTAAAAATAAAAATTGACAATTAGTGATTTTTTTATCACGGTATTTATAAATTGTTACTAAAACTTACAATTAATGATATTTTTCTGTGACGAATTTTTCAATCTTTCGCTGAAAATTGAAAATTAGTGACTTTTTTGTGATGATTTTTAAAAACTGTCACTAAAACTTATATTTGGTGATTTTTTGTGATAATTTTCAAACTGTACCTGAAAATTAACAATTAGTGACTTTTGTTAATGGTGTTTGATGAAAATTGCCATTAATTCTCATAGGGCCTATTAGATAATAAGTCCACTTATTACTTTCTTCTATGAATCATATCTCAAATCCAAAATCTAAACACAACTAAACAAATGAAATCATATTACACTACTCATTCTATAAATGCAATTCAAGCTATTAAACTTTATTGGACATGAACCACTACATTTATTGAAAAAAAAAAATCATAAAAAAATAATCCCACACGTAGTCACAAACTAAAGTATATGGTATAGATTATAAATCTGACCCATGCACTTCATTTTCTGCTTACTCTTTGGAATACTTTTTATGACTCATAATTATTTAGGCCAACATAATAAAATGTAAATCATACTTCCTTTGCCCAAGATTCCCTAATCACCATTCTTCCTCCACGTGGATGGAATGCTTTGTTCATGCCTAAAGAAATTGCTAGGATCAACCTTGCTCTTGACTTGCACCAATCTATCGAAATTGTTGTTGAAATATTTGGAGCCCCAAATGCTTGCTTGTGCATAGCTTGTGTTTCCCAATTTGTTGTTCACTCCCACATCAAGATCTCTATAGTTCATATATGCAGCTCTTGGAAACCTTGAAACATAGGGAGCCATGTAACTATAATGCCTTCTAATCCAATTTATATGCCTTCTGGAAGCTTCTTCTCCCTCTTCTTGCCAAGTTACCAAGTGTTGGATTTTGTAAATATTCCCAGCCCTATGTGGGAAAGGAATTGAAGACTCTGAAATCTCATCCATTTTTCCACCATATGGGCTAAAGATCATCTGAGCCGTCTCTGCCTCTTCTTCATAAAAGTTTTTCCAAATCTTCTCCCACCCGGTCACTAGAATGGGCTCCTTCACATAGTCTGATTTTGCTTTGAAGTATGACACAGATGTTTGAGTCCTATTCAACAAGACTTCAAGGGGTTCTCCATTGGTAAAACCATGGAAATAAAGGATCGATTTGATCCAGCTCATTTCAGTGCAGTCTTGTTTTGTCAATCCCAACTCAGGGAAGCTTTCTTGCATCAATGGGATGAGCTTGTCAACTCCACCAAGGTACAAAGACTGGAATGTAGCCTGGATTGTTTTTTTCTTCCCATCTTGGCCTGAATTCACTCCCTTTACGAAGACTCTAATGAATAATTCATGAGGGAACTTGTGGGCAATGTATTGCCACTTATGAACAAGATTGGTTGCATTTTGCTCTAAAGTCCTGTCAAGTGTGAAAACAGTGACAGTTGATGGAACAACCACCAACTTTACTTTCCATGATAGAATGACTCCAAAACTAGCCCCTCCACCTCCTCTAATAGCCCAAAAAAGGTCTTCACCCATGGATTTTCTGTCAAGAATGTTGCCATTAACATCGATAATGCGAGCATCGATGACATTATCAGCAGCAAGGCCATACTTTCGCAACAACGCGCCATACCCTCCCCCACTAAAGTGTCCACCAACCCCAACAGTAGGGCAAACACTGGCAGGAAAAGCTAGGGTTTTACTTTTCTCAGCAATTCTATAATAAAGTTCCCCAATATGCGCGCCAGATTCAACCCAAGCAGTGTTGTTTTCAGCATTGATAGTGATGGACCGGAGGTTTATAAGATCAACAATGACAAAAGGGACCTCAGAAACATAAGAAAGACCCTCATAGTCATGGCCACCACTTCTAACCCGAATTTGCATTCCATGATTTTTGGAACAATAGATAGTTGCTTGGATTTGCGATTCATGCAATGGTGTGATAATGACTAGAGGTTTTGGTGTTGATGGTTCTGTGAATCTCAAATTTTGTATTGAGAATTGCAAGATAGATAAATATGAAGAGTTGTTTGGAGTGTAAATTAGTTTTGAGATTGAGGTTGTGTTTGGAGAATGAAGGGAAAGACATTGGAGAAAATCTTCATGAGTATGAGCCCATGAAGTTGAAAAAAGAAGAACAAAAACAAGAGAAAGCAACAAGGTGGTGGTAGTCTTCATCTTTGTTGTTTTCTAGAGTTAGTGCATAATAAGAGGATACAAGTTTTGCTATTTATAGTTAGCTAGTTGCCATGAAAACTAAGATAATGTGAACCCTGGATTCTTCATCTTTATTGTTTTAGAATTTTGTGCCATATATATGACTATTCTAACCACTGCCTCATGGCTTTCCTTATCAAATTAGGCCGCATAAAATTCCTAGCTAGCCAAATACGAAGGAACCTTCTTGCATGGCATTTGACATTTGAAATTTGACCAATATTACAATAGTTGTTCTTGGCATGCATTTGAGAATTAAAATTAAATAATATGTGATGCAAATTTTGCCTCGAAGTATGAATGTATAATTCAAATTCATTCTATGCATAGACCTTATACGAAATGCTAATTAATCTCAATCACATTTTTCAATTCTAGATGAAATGCTTGACAAATATCCTGAGTGAATAACTTTATTGATTGAAATTTGACCAATAGTACAACAGATTTCTTATGATAAGAAATCTTATACATCTTCCCCCCCCAAAAAAAAAAAACCCCAAAAAATCAATATGTTGCGTAAGCATTTTGGCTTTGTTACAAAAGTTAGGAAATTTAAAAAATTTTAAAAAATGAAATTTGACCAATATTAAACATTTTATTTTATTTTATTTTTTGGATTTTTTTTTCCTGGAAAGAAAAGAGAGATGGAGAGTAACGACTTTATTACCTTTGAATACTCAATAGAGGATTATTGTGTTTTCAGATAATTATTATTAACATATCACCCGTGCTATGCACGGATTATATTTACAATTATCTATATATGTGAATTGTAATTTTTAAATATATTTTTTTTAAAATTATATTAAAATTTAATATTTTGATAATAATCATATGTGTTGAACTTTTCAAGGAATTAAATGTCTTTTTTTTATTATATTAAATTAAAGTTTAATATTTTGATAATAATTATATGTGTTGGACTTTTCAAGAATTTTTTTTTATGCTTGTTCTTAATGCATTATAGTGTTATTATGAGGGATAATAATTATATGTGTTGGATTTCAAAGAATTTTTTTTATGCTTGTTCTTAATGCATTAAAGTGTTATTATGAGGGTAAGACTTGGGAGTTAAGAGTGTTAATAAATGCTAACATTTTTTAAAAAAAAAATCAAAAAATCAAGAAATTTAGATTGGGAGATTAGAGCTCTCATAAAATTTGGGATTAAAAATCTACTTTTGCTTAATATATAGTATAGATAAGCTAATAGCTAATAATGACAAAGTGGAAGTCAGAAACACCCATGTGCCAGCTTTCAAATAATCATTTTTTTTTTTTTAATTTATTAAAATTGTTTATGTTTTTTTCAAAAACTATCTTAAATAGTTTGATACAAACACTCAAATCAAACTAAATTAAATTTTTTTTTTTATATAAATGGCCCCAAACAACACCATTTGTTGGAGAATTATGAAATAGTAATTTATATAAATGGCCCCAAACAGGGTCAGGGGTCACGTGTCTCCTGGTTTTGAAATAATTTTTTTTTTAAAACATAAGGAAAATATTTTAAATAAGAAAATTATAAAATATTGTTTACAGTGAAATGTTAATGGTATTTTTACAGTGAATTTTGAAAAATGCTATGGACCCCAAATGAAATACTAAATTTTTTATCAAACCTCTCACATGGGTATGAGACCTACACAAATCACATGTGTGTGGGTCTCACACCCATGTGAGAGGTTTGGTAAAAATTTAGTAATTTATTTGAGGTCCGTAGTATAATTCTTGAATTTTTCTGAAATTTTCTATAAAAAATTACTTTATCACTATATAATTTATTTTGAAACTTATATCCATGACTCTTTTTTTTTTAATTATTCATGATATATTAGTTACAAATAATATATATATATATATATTTTTCTTGAACTCAATCGTAAAAATTTATGTGAAATATATTTATAAATTTTTTTAATATTATAATTAATAAATACTCTTTTAATTTAATATCATAACTCCGATACTCAATGTATGTATAACATTGTGGAGTCCTCCACAGTAATCTTATATATACTAATTGATTAATTTGTTCTTAAATTTTCTTGGTAAAACGAGTACTTTATGAGCAAGTTGGCCCCGTTTGGTAGAGCTGTGGGAAAGTGATTATAACTTATAACTGTGAACATAAGCTGATTTTTTACTTATAAATTAAGCTTCTCCTCCTCCACTCAAAAAATAAGTTGATTTTTTACTTACAAAAAGTTATAAGCTGTATTATTAAGCTGAATCAAACACATCAAAATAGCTTAAATTAAGCTAAAAGCTAAAATAAGCTGAAAATAAACTGAAAATAAGCTCTACCAACTAGGGCCGTTGTCATATATCAATTGAAGATTATTGATTAGTCAATAGTCATGGTTATTGACATTTCACATCCCATATATGAACAATTTTGTCAATGTTTTTTGATAAGAGGCTGGCTTTTCTTTCGTCCGTGATCAGATTGGAGGGTATTGTTAGGTTCGTAAAAGTCTACCATGGGTCTCGTTTTGATAATATGAACCGTTCAATATGTAAAACTCGTTGAGTACTACATGTTTATAAAAAATCACGTTGATTGAAAAAAAGCCCAATTATATTAATAAATGCTACTATTCTTCATCTTATCCATTTTTTTTCCACCTTTAAATAATAAATAAGTGCAATAGACATCTTGTCCATATTGTCATCATTTTTCAGCCATGCAATATTATATCAATTTTTATGAAAATATAGAACTACTACTTGATTAGTATCATCGAAAATATTATATTAACAGAAGTCAAATATTAATTAACAACTTTACCCATCTTATACTTGTCAAAAATGCTTTAAAAAAATGTTCCAAAACATTAGGCATGTTACTGTAGTAATTCATGTACTTCTAATTGTGATAATTTTACTCTTTAATTTTGTATTTTAATTCAAATCCGTCCAAATCCTAACTAACCATCATGAGAATTTTTAATGAAAAATGGTCGCTTGCTCCTCATGTTAATCTAAAATTATATGGGTCTGTTTGACTATTTTGAATAAGGTGCCCTGAAGCTAAACTATAAAGAGATAAAACGGATTTTGTCTTAATTTTTTTTAAGTTTTTTTTAATAAAATAATTAATAAATATTTATTTTGGATGAACCAAGACATAAAAACCATGGCACATGCATACCTTCTTTTAAGACTCAGGATATTAATATTGAGATTATGAGTTTAAACTTGGGATTATAGTTCTCTCCATTCCAAAGTTATAATAGAAGATGTCTACTGCATTACCCAAGGGTTTGTAATTATTCTTTTTAAATTTAAAATATTGATAAATTCTTATTATTATTTTATAACTCTTATATGATGTAGTGGATATCCTCCATTACAACTATGTAATGGAGAGAATCTTAGTCCTTAAACTTGAGAGGGTAATTATGTTGGGTTAAACATTATTGAAATGATAGGTTTGTATCAATCAACACTTCTCATTAGGGGTGCTAGCCAGGGCTGGCTCTAAGTTTTCAGGAGCCTAAAGCGAAACCAAAAAAGCGGCCTATATTCATAAAATAATAATAATAATAATAATAAAACACCATGTGTGGTATCACTGTCGACGATTGATACTAAAATAGATATCAAAATATATTCATTGTAGAGTACCCCCCCCAAAAAAAAAACCTTAAGGTATTGTTCAAATTAACAAAACAAATTAATTGATCAACAAATCTAATTAATGAAATATTCTAGCAGTGTGAAGCAAACAAATCTACTTGTTTCTTACGATCAAAATATTTATCAAGTGCTCCTGATTGAGATTGATTTAATTGTCCTACTTTTAGATTCTTCTTTCTCTTTTCATCTCTAGAACTATACTTCCAAGGAAACATGACTATAATCACAATTTAATCCACAAATCACAATCCACTGATTATCTCATATCTGATAGAAAATAAATTATAAACAAAATAATTTAATGAAACAAAATTAGGACAAAAAAATTAGGAGAAAATTATTTATTCCACTAAAAACTGATAAATAAAGAAATTAAAAAAAATAGGACAAATTTATTATTCTGCTAAAATCTGATAAAGAAATAAAGAAAGTAGAAAAACATTAGGACAAATTTATTTATTCCATTAAAATTTGATGAGAGAGAGAGGGGGACTTACTATGAGAGAGAGAGAGAGTGAGTTGCCACCATTGATAATTTCCGATCAATTTCTGCTGCTGCTCAGCTTTACTTATGTTTGGTATGCTTCCTTTCCTATGTTTGGTATGCTTCCTTTCCTTTGTCACTTTGTGAGAGAGAGAGAGAGAGATTGAGAGCTTGGATGTATTATTCTTCTTCCTAGGCCACCAACACTTTTTTGTAGATATCTTAATTTTAATTGAGCCAAATCACACTTATAAATAAATATGGTCCAACAGAATATTTTG
>NW_021025493.1:65443-106315 GCF_004153795.1 Camellia sinensis | reverse complement strand
GGGCTGGGCCTGGGCTTGGGCGCGTGGTGTGTGGTGGGGTTGGGCTTCTAATCTTTTTGGGCCAAAAACATTTGAATTTAATTTTATTTTTTGGTAAAATAAAATCTAGAATTCGAATTACTTCCGAAAATAAACTGGTCCGGTTTTATCTGTTTGAATTTTGAACCTAACAGATTTAAATCTATTTAATTCAAAACCAAACAGGTTTCATGCCTGTTCAAATAGGTTTGCACATGTTTAATTCAAAACCTGCAGCCACCACTACATCTATAAATAGGACAGCCCTCATTTGATGTTTACACATTCAGAAATTTCGTACTTCACCTCTGCAAATTTATTCTTCATTTTGCTGCATTTAATTTTTGTGAGAAAGAGTATAAACACTTAGTGTGTTCGTAAGGCAAACAATTTGTAGTGCTGCTATTGTTTGTAGTTGATCATTTCATCTTGGGAGATAGACGTCCACATTTTGAAAGCACCGTGGTGAGGACGAATCTGTCTTAAGGACACAGTGTCAAACACTGGACTTGATTAGATTATTAATTCGAATAAATTAATCAAGTAAGTTGTTTAATTTATTATTCTGTTTTATTTGTTTATTTAAATCAGATTTTAATTTTGTTTTGGTAACAAAATAAAATCTGTTTTTATTCATTTATTTTTATTTCGAGTTTGATTTTTGTAATCAAACAAATTCTCTCATTTCCTTTATTTCTTTATATTCTGGTTGTTGTTTAGTACACAACAGAATTTAATCTATTTAAATACAGTGAAGATTATCTAACAATCTTAAGACAAAATCATTTTTGGTATCTTCATTGTATTTAATTTTCTGTGATTTCATAAAGACATATTCTGGTTGGAAAAATAAATAGTGATTTATGCTATTTGACAGATAGTAGTAATATACTGTCTCTTTTCTTTGACAACTAGTAGTAATATACTGGTGTTATTAACAATTGCAGAATATTAATTTGTGTTATAGAAAATTATTATGGTATTTTATTTTTCTAGTTTAAGTAACAAGGAAAATAAAATTATTTTGTGTAATAATTTATTTTCTAGTTTTAGTAACTAGAAAATTAATTCGTGTTTTAATTTTTTTTGATTTTTGTAATTAGAGATTATGGCTACTGCAACTGAAACAGCAACTGGAAGTGGTACGCCGATTGTTACACTAACACCGGTCCCTGTCCAGAACCATATTCATGTACCAATAAATCATGGAGAAAAATGGAAAAAATTTAACGGTACTGAGTTTAAGAGATAGCAGCAGAAGATGCTGTTCTATCGTACAACTCTTAATTTGACTCGGTTTCTCCATAAAGAGGCTTCAGCACTTAAAGAGGGTGAAAGTGATTGGCAAGTTGTTGCCGCTGTAGATGCTTGGAAACATTCAGATTTCCTGTGCAGAAACTACATCCTCAATGGCCTTGACAACATGCTGTATAATGTTTACAGTCCTCTGAAGTCAGCAAAAGAATTGCGGGATTCTTTGGAGAAGAAATACAAGACAGAGGATGCCGGCAGGAAGAAATTTGTTATCGAAAAATTTCTGGACTTTGTTATGATAGACTCCCAAACGGTAATTTCTCAAGTTCAAAGTTTTCAGATAATTTTGCATGATATTCATTCAGAAGGTATGTCTCTTAGCGAGTCTTTCCAAGTCGCTGCTTTAGTGGAAAAGTTATTACCGGCTTGGAAAGATTTCAAAAATTATTTAAAATATAAATGCAAAGAGATGACCATGGATGAATTAATTGTAAGATTGAGAATTGAGGATGATAACTGAAAAGCTGAAAAGAGGAATGAAAAAAATCCTATTGAGTCCAAGGCTAATGTGATTGAACAAGTTCATAGACCACATAACAAAAAGAGGAAGTTTACTGGAGATGGTCCTAAACAAGGCGATAACAACAAGAAATTTAAAGGAAAATGTTATAACTGTGGCAAAACTGGACATCGAGCTTCTGACTGTCGTCGCCCTAAGAAGGATCATGGAAGTACAAGCAAGAAGAATACCAATCAGGCCAATGTAACTGAATTAGATTACATCTCTGTGGTGTCTGAGGTTAACTTGGTTGGAAATCCCAAGGAGTGATGGGTTAACACTGGAGCAACTCGTCATATTTGTGCGGACAAGAAAATGTTCACTACCTACAATGAGGTTGCAAATGGTGAACAACTTTTCATGGGAAATTCTTCTACTTCTACTGTGGTTGGACAAGGGAAAATGATCTTGAAGATGACATCAGGGAAAAAACTAACCCTCAACAACGTACTGCATGTACCTGACATCTGGAAGAATTTAGTTTCTGGTTCTTTGTTAAGTAAAAATGGTTTTAGGCTTGTTTTTTAGTCTGATAAATTTGTATTAACAAAGAGTGGTATGTATGTTGGTAAGGGATACACGAGTGATGGTCTCTTCAAACTAAATGTAATGACAATTGTACCAAAAGTTGCTATGAATGAGAATAACACATCTTTTGTTTATATTCTTGAGTCGAATTTATGGCATGGTAGATTAGGACATGTGAAGTTTGATGCATTGGTTTAGATTAGGACATCGTAGATTAATTGGTTTAGATTATATACCAAAGTTTGAAATTAATCCTAATCATAAATATGAAGTTTGTGTAGAAGCGAAACTAACTAAGGTTCCATTTAAATCGGTTGAAAGGAAAACCGAACCTCTAGAATTAATTCATACTGATGTATGTGATCTAAAATTTGTTCAAACTAGTGGAGGCAAAAAGTATTTCATAACATTTATCGATAATTGCACAAGATATTGTTATGTTTATTTACTTAGAAGTAAAGATGAAACCTTAGAAATGTTTAAACTCTACAAAATAGAAGTTGAAAATCAACTTGGTAAAACCATTAAAATGGTTAGAAGTGATAGGGGTGGTGAATATGATGCACTATTAAATGAATTTTGTGCACAACATGTCATTATTTATCAAACTACAGCCCCTTATTCTCCATAGCGAAATGGAATTGCCGAAAGGAAGAATAGAACCCTAAAAGAAATAATGAATGCCATGTTACTAAGTTCAGGCTTACCACAGAACTTGTGGGGGGAAGCAATATTGTCAGCTAATTATGTTCTTAACAGAATATCCTATAAGAAAACTAACAGCACTCCTTATGAATTGTGGAAAAGTCGACCGCCTTCCTTCAAATACTTAAAAGTATGGGGGTGTTTGGCAAAAGTTGAAGTTCCTGTTCCTAAAAAGACTAAGATTGGACTAAAAACAGTAGATTGTGTGTTTATTGGTTATGCTCAGAGTAGTAGTGCATATCGGTTTCTGACTTATAAATCAGAAATACCTAATATAAATGTGAACACTATTACAGAGTCAAAGAATGCTGTATTTTTTTAACATGTCTTTCCTTACAAGAAAGGACAGGAATTAAGTTCACTGAAAAGAACTTATGATTGTACACAAAGTCAAGAGATTAATGACAATCAAACACAAGAGACTAGTAATGGTCTCGACCAACAGGATTTAACTGATGATGAACCAAGACGAAGTAAGAGAGCGAGAATATCAAAATCTTTGGTCCAGATTTTCTGACATACCTGTTAGAAAATGAACCTCAAAGCTTTAAGGCAGCAATGACATGTCCTGAAGCATCTTTGTGGAAAGAGACTGTTAATAATGAAATTGAATCTATTCTGCAAAATCATACTTGGGAATTGGTGGATCTTCCACCAGGTTCTAAACCTCTTGGATATAAATGGATATTCAAGAGAAAAATGAAAGCAGATGGTTCAATTGACAAGTATAAAGCAAGACTTGTAGTTAAAGGTTACAGACAAAAGGTGGGTCTGGACTATTTTGACACATATTTCCATGTGACAAGAATAACATCTATTCGCATGCTTATTGCTATAGCAGCGTTGTTTAATTTAGAAATACATCAAATGGATGTTAAGATAGCTTTCTTAAACGGTGATCTAAATGAAGAGATCTATATGGAGCAACCCGAAGGGTTTGTAGTATCAGGGCAAGAAAAGAAAGTTTGTCGGCTTGTAAAATCCCTTTATGGCTTAAAACAAGCAACTAAGCAATGGCATGAAAAATTTGATCATGCAATGCTTACTAATGAGTTTAAGATAAACGAATGTGACAAATGCGTCTATATTCAAAACACTGACCAAGGATATGTCATAGTTTGTCTTTATATGGATGACATGCTTATCATTGGAAAGCAGTCAAAACATGATCAAATCAACTAAGCAAATGCTTAACAAAAGATTTGATATGAAAGATATGGGGGCCGCAGATGTTATATTAGGAATGAAAATTACTAAAATATCTGACGGATATGCATTATCTCAATCTCATTATATTGAGAAAATTCTTGATAAATTTATTAAGGATGATTTGAATATAACTAGAACACCTGTAGACATCAGTCTTTATTTATCAAAAAATAAAGGTGATGTAGTGTCTCAGTTAAAACACTCTGAATCATTAGAAGCCTAATGTACCTAATGAATTGTACTCGCCCTGATATAGCTTATGCTATCAGTAAATTGAGTAGGTACACTAGTAACCCCGGAGAAGACCATTGGAAAGCGATCATTCAGGTTCTTAGATATCTAAGATTCACCCGTGATCATGGTTTAAACTTTACTCAATATCTAGCAGTACTTGAAGGTTATTGTGATGCAAATTGGATATCGGATACTAAAGATTCAAAATCCACAAGTGGATATGTCTTTACTCTGGGAGGCGCTGCTGTTTCTTGGAAATCCACGAAACAAACATGCATCGCACGATCCACAATTGAATCCGAGTTCATTGCTTTAGACAAAGTAGGAGAAGAAGCAGAATGACTTCGTCACTTCTTAGAAGACATTCCAATGTGGCCAAAACTTGTGCCAGCTATTTGCATTCATTGTGATAGTCAATCTGCAATAGGCAGGGCACATAATCATATATATAACGGTAAGTCACGACATATTCGCCGTCGACATAATACTGTAAGGCAATTGTTGTCAAACGGAATAATCTCAATAGATTATATAAAATCTAGAGAGAATATTGCGGATCCATTAACCAAAGGTTTGACAAAAGAGCTAGTGTATAGTTCATCGAAGGGGATGAGATTAAAGCCTATTATATAAGAGTCGTCATAATGGTAACCCAACGTATATGACTGGAGATCCCAAGAACTAAGTTCAAAGGGACAACTAAGTTATGTATGGCTCGTCAGAAATCACCAAGGGATTAAGAGTCCCTACCCATTCCTGTGGTGAGAGTGATATCTGTAGCATATGTTGTCTGCAAGGGCATAAGGATAAACTTTGCTTTTAATGATTACTTATATCTTGATTAAGGCATAAAATCAAGACGAGTATAAGGAGATACTCACAATAAAAATCACCTATATGAATGTTAAATTGGGGTCGGTTCTATGAGAATGAAGAGGCTAAATTCTCTAGAAACACTCATGCAAACCAGGAGCGTTCAAGGCCAAAATGAACACAACAGTGAGAACCACGATGTGTTAGAAGATATTTTGTGTGAAATCTATTGTCTTGGCTTACACAAACGGCTAAACAATTCAAGGCGTCACGTCCATTGGTTAGCTAGTAAGTCCGATAGGTTATCATTAGGGAAGGTTCATGGCCGAAAGCTACCTATCTTGATGCAAGATATTTTCGACTTATACTCTTTCGATAAAGTTTGCATATTGTTGCATTTCCGTTGTCATCAAATTCCATTCATGTGGGGGATTGTTGGAAATGGTTTGGAAAAATTCTGGGTAAACCAGAATTTTTTTCCAACTTTGGTGTATTTTTTAGGTGGGCCCCAATGCGTCGATTTTCGCGAGTCAAAGTGGTAACGCGTTCTATGCCGCGTTGTAATTCACGTGGTATATTTGGTTGTTCAAAACCATTACCGAGTGAATGGGAAATTGAAGCCAAAGTATACTCCATGGAAATGGAGTTTTAGTGAAAAATCCTTAAAGGTTTGAATAAGGCTTGTCCCACATTAATTTGGTGAGAAGTTTTGAATGGGTTTATAAGGCATGGGTTTAGTACTTGGGGTGTGCCCCAAGGGGTACCCAAGTGTTTTAGAGAGGGAGGTTATGGGCAAAATGGGCTAGACTCATTGGATCCAAAAATCACCGCAAAAATCACCGCACACGCGCGTGCGTGCCGGCGCCGTCTGTCCGGTCGATCGGGCCCGCGGGCTGGGCTGGGCTGGGCCTGGGCTTGGCCGCGGGTGCGTGGTGTGAGGTTAGATTGGACTTGTCCGGCCCAATACCTATCTTTTTTGGGCCAAAAATATTTGAATTTAATTTTATTTTTTGGTAAAATAAAATCCAGAATTCAAAAATAAACTGGTCCGGTTTTTTCTGTACACCCAAACAGGTCCCTTCCGTTTTTTGAACCCAACAGATTTAAATATGTTTAAATTCAAAACCAAACAGGTTTCAACCTGTCCAAACAGTGCCTATCTGTTTAAATTGAACAGGTTTTGCACCTGTTTAATTCAAAACTAACAGCCACAATTTTGCCTATAAATAGACTAGCCCCCCATTTGGATTAGTACTCCAATTTTCGTACTCCATCTTCTGCTATAAATCTCTGTATTTTGCTGCATTGATTTTCTTGTAAAAAAGAGTGTAAACACTTAGTGTGTTCGTAAGGAAAACAATTTGTAGTGCTGCTATTGTTTGTAGTTTATCATTTCATCGTGGGAGATAGACGTCCACATTCTGAAAGCACCGTGGAGAGGACGAATCTGTCTTAAGGACACAGTGTCAAACACTGGACTTGATCAGATTATTAATTCGAATAAATTAATCAAGTAAGTT
This sequence comes from Camellia sinensis, assembly GCF_004153795.1. Taxonomy (NCBI): domain Eukaryota; kingdom Viridiplantae; phylum Streptophyta; class Magnoliopsida; order Ericales; family Theaceae; genus Camellia; species Camellia sinensis. Next base: position 99,475 of record NW_021025493.1, on the reverse strand, counting down.
GTTTAATTTATTATTCTGTTTTATTTGTTTATTTAAATCAGATTTTAATTTTGTTTTGGTAACAAAATAAAATCTGTTTTTATTCTTTTTTTTTTTATTTCGAGTTTGATTTTTGTAATCAAACAAATTCTCTCATTTCCTTTATTTCTTTATATTCTGGTTGTTGTTTAGTACACAACAGAATTTAATCTGTTTAAATACAGTGAAGATTATCTAACACGTTTAACCTCTAACCAATAAAATTTGAAGTTCAATACCAATTTCTACTAACATGAAAAAAAATCAATAATGTTACGATAAAATACTGAACTATATATTCCTTGTCAACATAGTTGAGTACCAAAAGATGATCATACAATTGAGAATATTTTTTTGCTCATATTTACTTATAAAAAGTCGTAACTATTTCTACGTTACTAAAATTAGGCATCTTCAATTGAGCTCGATGCTCTTTTATAATATCAAAAGCATGAATGATAGAGTCTACATCAAACCCTCGAGCAATGTCTTTTTCAATGTACGTAATTAAATAACTAGCCAGAAAACCATCTTCCATCCGATTCCTAAAAGTCATAAAATATATGGCAGCGCAAAATAACATTTAGATTTTTATCCAAATTGTTAGAGGAAATCAACAAATCATAACCTAAAAGCCTATTCAATTATCAAGAAATCACACAACACAGTACCTACCAATTACAATAAATCATAGTATTAAAAAAAAATTCACAATATTTAGTTAACAATTGTACCAATAACAATTATTAGATATTCATCGCAACTCCTGGCTTCTCCACCTTATGCCAGCCTTTCTGCCACAATTTCACCCAAAAAAACAACCAGCTTTTATTGGCCCCACATTGTCATTAAATTATTATTTATTTTTAAAAAAAATTCAAAATCAATTGCTAACCCAGATAATGTTAGAGGTGGTGGGTTCTGATGTGTGTGTTGAAAGAGTGTGTGTGTATTTATTTTTTCGATTGACATAGTAAAATAAAAGAGTGTTTGGAGAGAGGAGCGAAATCTATTGACAGTGGGGGTGTAATTGTGGGTCATGTGATGTAGGAAGTTGGGGATTTGGGTTGTCAAGTTTGGGATACCAAAACTGAAACTTGGGTTGAAGATTTCTAGTTGTTTGCAGGCTTATAGGTGACCAATAACAACCAGTAACAAATTGATGGATGGTGGATATGTAATTTAAGCCATTGCTATCATTGGAAAATCTCTCTTGTTGTTACTATATTGAATATGAGGAAAATAAGGGTGTAAAGATGTCAAAACTTGTACTGTTTTTTATATGGCAAGGATGTCAAATTTCTCTACATTTTCTCTGATTGTGATGATTGATTGTGAATTTCTCTGGCTGGAGAGAATTTCTCTGGTTTGAACTCAGAGAAATTTCAATTTTCTCTAGTTTGAGCCTAGAGAAATTCTCTGTTCAAATTTCTCTGGTAGGTCTTTCGTTGTTCAAATTTCTTTAATATTGGATTTTCTCTGCTTTAGCGATTTTTTCAACAAAATTGAAATTTCTCTAGAGAGAAACAGAGAATTTCACTAGGTTTGAAATCTACTTTCAACTCCAAATTGATTGTTCTTATTGCATTTATGGTTCTGTCTTTGAATTTTCTCTGCATTAGTGGTTTTTTCAACAAAATTGAAATTGTTCTCTCTGGAGCCAATGTGTGAACCATAGAACACATTTTGCCTGAGGTTTATAATTTTCAACCAGAAAAGATTGTGAGGGGGAATTTCTCTGGGTTGGAAAGGGAGATTTTCTCTTATTTGAGTGATTTTCTTTGGGGTGGAGGTGAGATTTTCTTTAGGTTGATGTGAATTTCTGTGAGATTTTCTTTGTAAATTTTGTTCAAGTTGGAGTTTCAAAAATTAACAATTTTGTTCAAGTTAGGAGATGATGAGAGTGGTGATTGTTTACTAAAAGATTCTAAGGGCTTATGTAGATTATATATGAATTTTCTATGGATTTAGTTACTGTGTGAATTTTCTCTAGATTTGGCTATTATGTGAATTTTCTTTGGATTTAGTCACTGTGTGAATTTTTTCTGAAAAACTCGGGATGTGTTGGTTTCTTTTTGATATTTGGTTGCTTTAGTTTCTCTATTAATTTGTTTACTTGCTCAGATATTGGAAGGGAAAAAAATTTGAAAAATGTGATTTTGAATGGATTTTCTCTGGTTTGATAATGATTAGGTATATATTGATCTTGAGGTCCCTTTTTGATCAATTTTGTCTGGTAGAGTCAAAACACAAATTTCTCTGGAGAGAAAATTTCTAGGAGGTCTAGAGAAATTCTCCGGGAAATACAGAGAAAATCTCTGGAAGTCCAGAGAAATTCTCTGGGTCGAATTTTCTCTAGATTGATGTTGAGGGACCTTAGACATTATGACAATATTAGGTGTCCTTTATGTTATAAAATTTTAATATCAGGGACCTTAAAAAAAACCCTTAAAATTATGTATTAAAAATGATACTTAATTTTATATATTAAATATTTGTTAATGGCTTCGTATGGGAAGAAGGATTGGGTTAAGTTTGGGGCTATTTTAGTCACAAAAAGGTAAAATAGACTTTTTAACTTAATAAGACAAAATATTACATCAAACCCATAATCATTACATTATTTCTCTCACAAAAAATCAAAAAAATTCTTCCTAAATACAACTTTTTAATCCCAAATTAAAAAATTAAAAAATTAAAAAGCTAACCCATTAATGAACCTAGAATTAGCACACCTTCTTTCTCTTCTCTCCTTCTCTTGCTCTCTCTCCAAAATTAACCTCTCTACAATTAGCAGACAAGTTAACACTCTCACTGGAGGCAACAAATACAAAAAGATTATTTTAGAAATGGTTTTACTTTGGTGATTTAAAATTTAACTATTTTAATTATTCTTTAATTTTAATAAAAAAAATGCATAAAAAGATAAAAATATATAATAATTTTTAAACTAAAAATTTAATTCTCCAAATGGAGCCGTAGCTCATTCAAGATATAACAGGAGATCATTATATATCAGCAATGCTAGGTGGCCACAAATTCTGTGGTTAAAATGGCTCAAAACACCCAAAACAACGTCGTTTTAGATGCAAAACGACGCAAAACGACATCGTTTTGACAGTTTCGGACCATTTGAGTCACAGAATTTGTGACCACCAAACATTTTTCATTATATATTTACATCATTTAGAATAAAATAAATAAAAGAGTTGGTCCACAAAATACTCTTTAATCGGAGCCACAGCCACAATCATGTGTTAGGGGCGTGCGCGGGTCGGTTGCGGCCACGGAATCTCCAATTCATCATTCATCCGTCAGATTGACGGATTGGAAAAAATCAATCTGCATCCGTTCGCCAATCCGGCGGATGTGGATTGAACGGATTGGCGGTTTGGCGGATGGATGCGGATCGGTTTGGCGGTTTAAAATTTTATAAATTTTTAACATAATTCAACTTGTGCACTTCCTCAAAAAAAAATAAATAAATAAAAAACAAAGTATTACAGTCAATGACTTAAAAAAATATTACAATCACTGCATGCCTCATCCAAAGCCAAGGAAGTTTGAAACTTTAGAATATTACAATCATTGCATGCCTCATCTACATAAAGTATTACAATCTGTGGTTCTTAAAATATAAAAACAATTCAAACCACTAAAACCATGAACAGAACAGTAGTAGAGATTGTATATTTCTGTATTGTTACATCTATATCTGTTTTTGAAAACAAAAACCAACCAGCATATATCATATTTTCTATTTATTATTTTTAGAGACAGATTTAAAAACCAAAAAATATAAATAAATAATACGTTTATTTTTTTCAATTCAAAAAAGATATTCAAGTTGAAAAAAAAATTTCAACAGAATATTTAAACTCTTTTTTAATTGAAAACGCAAACAAAATATTTAAACAAACTGAAAACACAAAGTCTTATAAATTACTAAGGTTGCTCACGGTTTGGCAGTTCAGTTGCAGCCAAAGGAATCTCAAATCCGCCATCCGTTCGCCAGATTGGCGGATTGGAGAAAATCAATCCGCAACCGTCCGCTCGTTATCATGCATCCGTCCAAAATGCGACGGATCGGTTCGGTTCAGTCAGTTTTGGCGGATCGATATATCCGCTGCTCACCCCTAATCCATCCAAGTCTTGAAATGTTAATTTTTTAGGTTATATTTTGATCACAAACTCTTTTGCTAAACAAGGATTTGCAAAAAATTGATTTAATTAGAAAATTGAATTTCAAATAAAAATAGAATTAGAATAAAATAAAGATTCACTTACGGAAACACATTTTTTGGCCAAATTTATAAATTGAGACCACTGATTTATAAATCAAAAATTTACCAAGCAAGTTTTTATTTGAGTTTTTTAAATTTTTGTAAATATAAACAGAAAACTGAAAACGTAAGTGTTACCAAACGGCACCATAGATTGCATCAAAAGTGTTTATGTTGACATTTGAACCACACATACTACTATTAGGGTAGTTTGGGAATTAACTTTCTGGTACTTTAAACTCAAAAATTAATCACAATTCTTGCATTTAAAAATTCCTTTAAAAAACTGAAGAGAAATGCTAAAAATTCACGCTTTAAGACCTACAAATGCACCTACAATGATATAACAAATGAGTTGGGTCTTACCATTAAATGTTTAACAAATCAAAATTGACACATATTATACCACGAAAAATGTTTAAAACTCACAAAAAAGTCTTACAATTTGACCGACAATGATATAGCATGATATGTGCAAACTTTTGATTTGATATACATTTAATGATATATGGCCCCAACTTCTTTACTTATGGATCTAAAATTATGGGTTTCTAAGAGTTATTTTATATTACATCATTGTGAATCAAATTATAAGAATTTTTTGCGGGTCTCAAACATTTTATAAAAAGATAATCCAGCAAAGTGACCCGTTTAGGCCCAATATCTAACCCGAAGTTTTAAAGGGTACTAACGGGCTGGTCTTATTTATTAGACTTATTTATCTATAGGTTTTGCTTCTTTTTTAATTATCAATATCTATAAAATATCATCAACTGATGTCATCCAACACATCAACCGTAACATTACTGTCATGACCACTAGGGGTGTGCATAATACCGCCGAAACCGCCAAAACCGCACTGAACTGCACCGCCAAGGCAAATTCGTTATTATTTGTCAATCGAACCGCCAGTTTTTGGTAAGAAAAATGACAAATTCTAGTGACACTTTTATCAATCCGCCGGTTTCTATTTTTCTTCCAAACCGCACCGACCCGCACCGCTATTAAATCATGTTTTATAAGATTCTAAAAATTCTTTTTTACTTAAGTTTGCTTGTTGTTCTATACCTTAGAATATAGTATTACATTACTGCTCGAGGAGAATTTTATGTATTTTATTTCATCATTGTAGCTTCCACAGATGCTTGTAATGAACTGATGGCATAGTCGTTGATATTATCATTTTGTTGCTACATTTGCTGCATCAGAAGAAAGCTTCGCAAGATGCTTAACATCACGATATCTCTCGTCTTTTTTTTATTCTTTGATTTAAGTTTTGTAATTTGAATTATATTTTTTATAAACCGCCAATCCGCCCGAACCACCAAGGCAAATCTGCCATTATTTGCCAACCGAACCGCCGGTTTTTGATAAGGAAAATGGCAAATTCTAGTGACACTTTTATCAATTCGCTACCCGCCATACGGTTTCTATTTTTCTCTCAAACCGCACCGACCCGCACCGTGCACACCCCTAATGACCGCTACTACCAACAATTACCTCCGGTCACCGGCGACAACCTCTGACCTTTAGCGGCTACCTTTGATCTCTAGTCCGGCCGCCATTTTTTACTACTGGCAATTACTTCTGACTTCAGGCAACTTTCGATAATATTTTTCTGACCATTTTTCAACAAAAACAAATGTTCATCTCCACTACATTACTATTCCCACTACCTCCTTAATTCTAGTAGCAACGGAAGAGAGAGAGAGAGAGAGAGAGGGGGGGGAAAAGTAAGGCTGTGTTTGGTAGATCTTTCCAAATATGATTCCACAATATGATTTGAGTGCTCTGTTTGTTTACAATTTTAAAAATTGATTCCACACCCACTTTTCAAAACACGTCTATCCGGTCATCCTTTCGGACGTCTGACCGGTTGACCGAAACAGTGTTCGTGTTTTTTTTTTTTGGCACCTGTTATTTTTATATTTTAAATAAAAAATATTTTGGAGATTTTTTAAATTTTTTTTATGAGCTTTAAATAAATTTTGGATTGTGGATTTGGTTATGAGTTGTAAATTTTTGAATCAAATATCATATGTCACATCACTTAATTCAAATCCAATTCAAAACTCTTTCCAAAACTCATAACCAAACAAATTTTCCATACTCAAATCATAATTTCAAAACTCATAAATACAAAATACAACTTTATTTTCAAATCATAATTCTAAAGTTCTACCAAACGCAACCTAAAGTTTTACTAGAAAATAGTTTTCATTAGTCTTCACAATCATAGATCAATACAAAATCAACAAAAGAATTGAAGATACATTCAGTGATAATTTTCACTAAACATATTAGTAATAAATTTATCACTGAGTGATTTGTAAAAAATTACAGACGCCAATTCACTCCATCACATTCACACTTACAGTCACTTACTCACAAGACACTCATATCCTACATACACATACAAAATCAAAGATTGATAAATTTATCATTGAAAAATAAATTAGCAGCAGATATGATTTAAAAATAAAGACAAAGAAAAGGAGAAGGAGTAAGATCTAAAAAAACACTTTTAGTTAGAGTTATTTGGAGTCGATTTTACCATTGAAAAACTTTTTTTCTTTTTTTTTGAACAGGACCATTGAAACAAATAGATTGGAATAGATTTAGAACTAGATCGGTGAATCAACCATGGTAGGGTGGAGATCAGAGATTTAGAGTGTAGATCGGTGATGGTGGAGATGGTTTGTGAATAGTGGTAGTAGATTGGCGATGATGAAGTGCAAATCATTGGTGGTGGTAGTGAATGGCAAGTGAAACATAACGGTGAGGGTGGTGGGTAGACGATGACAGTGGTAGTGACTAGTGGACGACGATGGTGGCGCCGGCGATGATAACAATGGTGGTGGGAGTATAACGCTCTTGGAAAAATATTGTAAAGAGAGAAGATAAGAGGGTGGTGAGAAAAAAAGAATATTAGAATTTATTGGTGAATACAAAAGATATGTAGGAACTATAAGTAATGAAGTTCATTAAATGAGACTGGACAGTAATTATCTTAGGTTTTTAAACAATATATATTTAGAAAAATGAGTCAGACCCCCTTTGTGGAGGACTCCCACAACCCCGTTATTGATCTACACCATTCATGATGTGTGGGGCCCACTCATATATGTGTGGGGCCCACTCATATATGTGTGGGGTCCACATCATGAATGGTGTAGATCACAAAGGGGGTTGTGGGGGTCCTCCACAAAGGGGATCTCTATCATTGCTGATATATTTAACAGGGCCCAAAAGGTTTCTAAAGAATCAAATCCCATACAACCATTTTATTGAACTCCAAATTCCAGAAATTAAAGCTACTGTGCACTGATAAATATTCTCTTTAGAAGCCCAATTTTTCGGCTTAAAAGGCCCACCACTTTGGGGCCGAAGTCTTTTCTTTACAAACAGCCCAATAAAAGTACAACCCACCACTACATGGGAATTCCACTAACTTGATAACTATCATCCATAGCCATGGCCCAACCATCTCATGCTCTTGTGTTTGGTTTAAGGATATGGAGAGAGATTTGAAAAATAAAAATAAAAAATGTGTGAAATTAGGTAAAATATAAATATATTTTATTCATATTTTTTTATTCTTTTTCCTTTTTCTTTCTAAATTCCTCTCAAATTTTTGAACCAAATACAGCCTCAAAGTATTGTTTTTATTCATTAACAATTTAAAGACCCACATTTTTTTTTGGGTCAGTTAGTAAAAGATTAATTATAAATAGAAAAAACATCAGCCTTATTTGGTTTATTTTTGAGAAAAAAATTTTGAATTTTTTTTGAAAAAATAGAAACTAATTTGATAAAAATATAGACATAAAAAATATTTTTAAAATTTTAAATATTATTTCCGACCTCACAAAAGACAAAATTATGTTAAAATTGTAAGTGTTTTTAATTTTTTATTTCTTCCACCAAATTAATTTTTAATTTTAAAAAAATTTAAACAAATTTTTAAAAATTAAACTAAACATGACATCTTATCGAATTGAGCAATAAAAATCTAATCATAACTGAAAGGTCGATAGCTACCACGTCCGCCTGTGTTTGGCAAGTGGGTTTGCAGGCTTTTTTGGCTATTTTAACCACAAAAAACAAAATAGGCTATTTTAGCCATAACAAACAAAACATCACATCCAACCCATAATCATTACATTCTTCTCTCACAAAAAAACTCAAAAAAGCTAAAAAATCCTTCCCAAACCAAGCTTTTAAGTCCAGACTAAAATAATCAAAAAAATCAAAAAACCAAAAAACCAACCCACTTCCCAAACGGTGGCCCAATAACAATCACAAAAAATAACTCAAACTTCCAATACGGACCAAGTCCAACCATCACCACAAAAATTACGTACAACCCTTATAACTCCAATAACTACCACAGAAATTACGTAGTTGACTCTCACCATTATTAAAGTTATGATTAAGGCCCGTCTGGAAAGTTACAATTTTAGTTAAAAAGTCAAAAAATTATTAAATTAGTTAAAAAGTCAAAAATTCATACAAAAAAGTCAAAGATTCTATTCTCTCTATTTTTTGCACATCTTTTCGTAATTAGCCAAAAAAGTCATCCCAAATATACAAATTTTTTTAGCTACCTTTTTAGCCAAATAGCCAAAAAGTTACTAAATTAGCCTGTTCCCAAACGAGGCCTAAATCTCAAATTTTTGCAGAGAAAAATGAAACGAGAAGGAAAAAGTGACAAAATTTTAGTTTTTTATTTTAGATAAATTATCAATAGAATATAATAGTTGGTTTTAATTTTCATTAAGTCTTATTGAAAATAAATTCCAATAAAATTGTCGCTAAAAATAAATTTGTGACATTTTTTTGCACATGTCACTAAAAATAAAAATTGACAATTAGTGATTTTTTTATCACGGTATTTATAAATTGTTACTAAAACTTACAATTAATGATATTTTTCTGTGACGAATTTTTCAATCTTTCGCTGAAAATTGAAAATTAGTGACTTTTTTGTGATGATTTTTAAAAACTGTCACTAAAACTTATATTTGGTGATTTTTTGTGATAATTTTCAAACTGTACCTGAAAATTAACAATTAGTGACTTTTGTTAATGGTGTTTGATGAAAATTGCCATTAATTCTCATAGGGCCTATTAGATAATAAGTCCACTTATTACTTTCTTCTATGAATCATATCTCAAATCCAAAATCTAAACACAACTAAACAAATGAAATCATATTACACTACTCATTCTATAAATGCAATTCAAGCTATTAAACTTTATTGGACATGAACCACTACATTTATTGAAAAAAAAAATCATAAAAAAATAATCCCACACGTAGTCACAAACTAAAGTATATGGTATAGATTATAAATCTGACCCATGCACTTCATTTTCTGCTTACTCTTTGGAATACTTTTTATGACTCATAATTATTTAGGCCAACATAATAAAATGTAAATCATACTTCCTTTGCCCAAGATTCCCTAATCACCATTCTTCCTCCACGTGGATGGAATGCTTTGTTCATGCCTAAAGAAATTGCTAGGATCAACCTTGCTCTTGACTTGCACCAATCTATCGAAATTGTTGTTGAAATATTTGGAGCCCCAAATGCTTGCTTGTGCATAGCTTGTGTTTCCCAATTTGTTGTTCACTCCCACATCAAGATCTCTATAGTTCATATATGCAGCTCTTGGAAACTTTGAAACATAGGGAGCCATGTAACTATAATGCCTTCTAATCCAATTTATATGCCTTCTGGAAGCTTCTTCTCCCTCTTCTTGCCAAGACACCAAGTGTTGGATTTTGTAAATATTCCCAGCCCTATGTGGGAAAGGAATTGAAGACTCTGAAATCTCATCCATTTTTCCACCACATGGGCTAAAGATCATCTGAGCTGTCTCTGCCTCTTCTTCATAAAAGTTTTTCCAAATCTTCTCCCACCCGGTCACTGGAATGGGCTCCTTCACATAGTCTGATTTTGCTTTGAAGTATGACACAGATGTTTGAGTCCTATTCAACAAGACTTCAAGGGGTTCTCCATTGGTAAAACCATGGAAATAAAGGATCGATTTGATCCAGCTCATTTCAGTGCAGTCTTGTTTTGTCAATCCCAACTCAGGGAAGCTTTCTTGCATCAATGGGATGAGCTTGTCAACTCCACCAAGGTACAAAGACTGGAATGTAGCCTGGATTGTTTTTTTCTTCCCATCTTGGCCTGAATTCACTCCCTTTACGAAGACTCTAATGAATAATTCATGAGGGAACTTGTGGGCAATGTATTGCCACTTATGAACAAGATTGGTTGCATTTTGCTCTAAAGTCCTGTCAAGTGTGAAAACAGTGACAGTTGATGGAACAACCACCAACTTTACTTTCCATGATAGAATGACTCCAAAACTAGCCCCTCCACCTCCTCTAATAGCCCAAAAAAGGTCTTCACCCATGGATTTTCTGTCAAGAATGTTGCCATTAACATCGATAATGCGAGCATCGATGACATTATCAGCAGCAAGGCCATACTTTCGCAACAACGCGCCATACCCTCCCCCACTAAAGTGTCCACCAACCCCAACAGTAGGGCAAACACTGGCAGGAAAAGCTAGGGTTTTACTTTTCTCAGCAATTCTATAATAAAGTTCCCCAATATGCGCGCCAGATTCAACCCAAGCAGTGTTGTTTTCAGCATTGATAGTGATGGACCGGAGGTTTATAAGATCAACAATGACAAAAGGGACCTCGGAAACATAAGAAAGACCCTCATAGTCATGGCCACCACTTCTAACCCGAATTTGCATTCCATGATTTTTGGAACAATAGATAGTTGCTTGGATTTGCGATTCATGCAATGGTGTGATAATGACTAGAGGTTTTGGTGTTGATGGCTCTGTGAATCTCAAATTTTGTATTGAGAATTGCAAGATAGATAAATATGAAGAGTTGTTTGGAGTGTAAATTAGTTTTGAGATTGAGGTTGTGTTTGGAGAATGAAGGGAAAGACATTGGAGAAAATCTTCATGAGTATGAGCCCATGAAGTTGAAAAAAGAAGAACAAAAACAAGAGAAGGCAACAAGGTGGTTGGAGTCTTCATCTTTCGTTGTTTTCTTGTTTTGTGCAATAATAAGAGTATACAAGTTTTGCTCTTTATAGTGCTTAGTAGGTTAGATAGTTGCTATAGTATATAAATAATATATATTGCATATATAATCATGTGATGATGTACTGACATAGTGGAGGGAGTGTTGTGCAAAGGGTTTGGCGTGTGCAAAGGGACGTCGCAAGTTCGAAACCTGTTGGGAGCAGCGGAGGCAAAAATTTTTTTTTTCTGAAAATACTTTCAGCGACTAAAGTGAATGGTCGCCAAAGGTATAAATAATAAAATAAAAATGAACTATTGGCGACTAACAGTTTAGTCGGCAAAGGTATAATTTCCAATAAAGAAATTGACTATTGGCGACGAAATCTTTAGTCGCTGAAGACATATATATTGGCGACTAACAGTGTTTTAGTCGCCAAAGGCATTCGCGACCGTTTATTGGCGACAACACGGGCGACTAAACTTTTTAGTCGGGAAAAGTGAAATTTTGACATTTGGCGACTAAAATAGGACCTTTGGCGACTAAAAATTTAGTCGCCAAAAGTGTTTTTTCTTGTAGTGCATGATTTTTGGAACAATAGATAGTTGCTTGGATTTGCGATTCATGGAATGGTGTGATAATGACTAGAGGTTTTGGTGTTGATGGTTCTGTGAATCTCAAATTTTGTATTGAGAATTGCAAATAGATAAATATGAAGAGTTGTTTGGAGTGTAAATTAGTTTTGAGATTGAGGTTGTGTTTGGAGAATGAAGGGAAAGACATTGGAGAAAATGTTCATGAGTATGAGCCCATGAAGTTGAAAAAAGAAGAACAAAAACAAGAGAAAGCAACAAGGTGGTGGTAGTCTTCATCTTTGTTGTTTTCTAGAGTTAGTGCATAATAAGAGGATACAAGTTTTGCTATTTATAGTTAGCTAGTTGCCATGAAAACTAAGATAATGTGAACCCTGGATTCTTCATCTTTATTGTTTTAGAATTTTGTGCCATATATATGACTATTCTAACCACTGCCTCATGGCTTTCCTTACCAAATTGGGCCGCATAAAATTCCTAGCTAGCCAAATACGAAGCAACCTTCTTGCATGGCATTTGACATTTGAAATTTGACCAATATTACAATAGTTGTTCTTGCCACGCATTTGAGAATTAAAATTAAATAATATGTGATCCAAATTTTGCCTAGAAATATCAATGTATAATTTTATTGATTGAAATTTGACCAATAGTACAACAGATTTCTTATGAAATCTTATACATCTTCCCCCCCCCAAAAAAAACCCCACAAAATCAATATGTTGCGTAAGCATTTTGGCTTTGTTACAAAAGTTAGGAAATTTAAAAAATTTAAAAAAATGAAATTTGACCAATATTAAACATTTTATTTTATTTTATTTTTTGGATTTTTTTTCCTGGAAAGAAAAGAGAGATGGAGAGTAACGGCTATTATTACCTTTGAATACTCAATAGAGGATTATTGTGTTTTCAGATAATTATTTAATAATGACAAAGTGGAAGTTAGAAACACCCATGTGCCAGCTTTCAAATAATTATTTTTTTTTAATTTATTAAAATTGTTTATGTTTTTTTTCAAAAACTATCTTAAATAGTTTGATACAAACACTCAAACCAAACTAAATTTAAAAAAAAAAAAAAAAAAATATTATATAAAAGGCCCCAAACAACACCATTTGTTGGGGAACTATGAAATAGTATGCAGCAGCGGAGGCAAATAGGATCTAGGGGTCACGTGCCTTCTTGAGTTTTGGAATAATTTTTTTTTTTTTACAAATATAAAGAAAATATTTTAAATAAAAAAATTATAAAATATTATTTACAGTGAAATGTCAATGACATTTTTAAAATTATGAGAATAATAATAATTATTTTTTATTAAAAATAAAAATATTACGATAAGTTATATTAGTATCTATGAAAATTTCATACAATGGTGACATATATTATTATTGACATGCAAATATAATTAATCTCAATGAAGATGTGAAATTTATTGAAAATTGTTAGTTACGTTTGACATGTGGGATTCATCCTCTATGTATTTTTTTACTATTAATTGGTGATATCATATGTCAATGATGACGTGTGATTACTATTATATTGAATTTTGAAAAATGCTATGGACCCCAAATGAATTACCAAATTTTTTATCAAACCTCTCACATGGGTATGGGACCTACACAAATCACATGTGTGTGGGTCTCACACCCATGTGAGAGGTTTGGTAAAAATTTAGTAATTTATTTGGGGTCTCTAGTATAATTCTTGAATTTTTCTTAAATTTTGTATAAAAAATTACTTTATCATTTTATAATTTATTTTGAAACTTATATCCATGACTCTTTTTTGTTTTTTTAATTGTTCATGATATATTAGTTACAAATAATATATATATATATATATATCTATATTTTTTGAAGTCAATTGTAACAATTTATGTGAAATATATTTATAAACTTTTTTAATATTATAATTAATAAATATCTTTTTAATTTAATTTCATAACTCCGTTACTCGATGTATGTAAAACATTGTGGAGTCCTCCACAGTAATCTTATATATCATAATTGATTAATTTGTTCTTAACTTTCTTGGTAAAACGAGTACTTTATGAACAAGTTGTCATATATCAATTGAAGATTATTGATTAGTCAACAGTCATGGTTATTGACATTTCTCATCCCATGTATGAACAATTTTGTCAATGTTTTTTTGATAAGAGGTTGGCTTTTCTTCCGTTTGCGATTAGATTGAAGGGTATTGTTAGGTTCATAAAAGTTTATTATGGGTCTCGTTTTGATAATCTGAACCGTTCAATGTATAGAATTCGTTGAGTACTACATGCTTGTAAAAAATCACGTTAATCGAAAAAAAGCCCAGTTATATTAATAAATGCTACTATTCTTCATCTTATCCATTTTTTTTTTCCACCTTTAAATAATAAATAAGTGCAATAAACATCTTGTCCATATTGTCATCATTTTTCAGCCATGCAATATTATATCAATTTTTATGAAAATATAGAACTACTATTTGATTAGCATCATCGAAAATATTATATTAACAGAAGTCAAATATTAATTAAGGACTTTATCCATCTTATACTCGTCAAAATGCTTTAAAAAATTGTTCCAAAACATTAGGAATATTACTGTAGTAATCCATGTACCTCTAATTGTGATAATTTTACTCTTTTTGTATTTTAATTCAAATCCGTCCAAATCCTAACTAACCATCAAGAGAATTTTTACTGAAAAATGGTCACATGCTCCTCATTTTAATCTAAAATTATATGGGGTCTGTTTGACTATTTTGAATAAGGTGCCCTGAAGCTAAACTATAAAGAGGTAAAACGGATTTTGTCTTAATTTTTTTTAAGTTCTTTTTTAATAAAATAATTAATAAATATTTATTTTGGATGAACCAAGACATAAAAACCATGGCACATGCATACCTTCTTTTAAGACTCAGGATATTAATATTGAGATTATGAGTTTAAACCGGGGATTATAATTCTCTCAATTCCAAAGTTATAATAGAAGATGTCTACTGCATGATCCAAGGGTTTGTAATGATTCTTTTTAAATTTAAAATATTGATAAATTCTTATTATTATTTTATAACTCTTATATGATGTAGTGGACATCCTCCATTACAACTATGTAATGGAGAGGATCTTAGTCCTTAAACTTGAGAGGGTAATTATGTTGGGTTAAACATTATTGAAATGATAGGTTTGTATCAATCAACACTTCTCATTAGGGGTGCTAGCCAGGGCTGGCTCTAAGTTTTTAGGGCCTAAAGCGAAACCAAAAAAGCGGCCTATATTCATAAAAAAAAATAAAAAATAAAAAATAAAATAATAATAATAATAATAATAATACACCCTGTTTGGTATCACTGTCAACGATTGATACTAAAATAGATAACAAAATATATTCATTGTAGAGTACCCCAACAAAAAAAAAATACCTTAAGGTATTGTTCAAATTAACAAAACAAATTAATTGATCAACAAATCTAATTAATGAAATGTTCTAGCAGTGTGAAGCAAACAAATCTACTTGTTTCTTACGATCAAAATATTTATCAAGTGCTCCTGATTGAGATTGATTTAATTGTCCTACTTTTAGATTCTTCTTTCTCTTTTCATCTCTAGAACTATACTTCCAAGGAAACATGACTATAATCACAATTTAATCCACAAATCACAATACACTGATTATCTCATATCTAATAGAAAATAAATTATAAACAAAATAATTTAATGAAACAAAATTAGGACAAAAAAATTAGGAGAAAATTATTTATTCTACTAAAAACTGATAAATAAAGAAATTAAAAAAAAAATTAGGACAAATTTATTATTCCACTAAAATCTGATAAAGAAAGAAAGAAAGTAGAAAAACATTAGGACAAATTTATTTATTCCATTAAAATTTGATGAGAGAGAGAGGGGGACTTACTATGAGAGAAAGAGAGAGTGAGTTGCCGCCATTGATAATTTCCGATCAATTTCTGTTGCTGCTGCTCAGTGCTTTGCTTATGTTTGGTATACTTCCTTTCCTTTGTCACTTTGTGTGTGTGTGTGTGAGAGAGAGAGAGAGAGAGCTTGTATGTATTATTCTTCTTCCTAGGCCACCAACACTTTTTTGTAGATATCTTAATTTTAATTGAGCCAAATCACACTTATAAATAAATATGGTCTAACAGAATATTTTGGGCCATATTTAAATTTGTAATATACTATGACACTTATTAAATTTGGGGCCCCTATTTGGGCCATTTTTTGGGGCCTAAGGCACAGGCCTCAATGGCCTTAGCCTGGATAGTGGTGCTCGAGGATCGGAGGGCCTCTCATCTGTCGTTCGTTCGAACTTAGGCAAATTGAGAAAAATCAATCTACATCCATCCACTTAGTTAGCGGATACAAATTGAGCAAGCCATGTAGATTGGCAGATGGATGCGAAACAATTAAGCAGTTTGGGCCTTAGAGTTTGGGGCATTTTTTCGAATTGCTTTCCAATAATTCTCTTTACTATTTTGGGCCTTATTTGGTACGAATTTTTTTATTCTTCATTTCTTATAATAAAAATAAAAATTCAACTTTCATTTTTCATAATTAAATAGCTAATGTAATTACTAAATAAAAGGTATTTTTTTAACACAAAAAGCGTAACATTATTTTCTTAAGGGCGTTGGCAGATTGGGTTGGGTTAGGTAGCCTCTCATCAACCATCTGTCCAAACTTAGGCAGATTGAGAGAAATACATCCGCATTGATTCATTTGGACCATTGAAACCATCCATTTTTTGACGGACTAATTCAGGTCATTCGATTTTAACAGGTGGATGAATGCTTGCCCAACCATACTTCTCATACCCCATCTTGTATAATCTAAACTAGGCAATACTTTCTCCACTTTTTATTTTTCATCAATGAAATTTTTTTACTAATAAAAATATGGACAGGAAAAGCAGAAGAAGGGCCAAGGCACCCAAGCCATATTGCGCTAATAACTTTACCAAAAAGACAAGTTAGCAAAGATGTCAACGGATAAAACCACAACAACAAAAACCATCAAGGCAAAGTTCAAAAATCAAAAACAAAACAACAGAGCAGAGCAACCAAAAATCAAACCCATACTATCTCATAAATAATCCTGAAATAACCGCAAAGTTGATAACGATGACCAGGGACGGAACCAGGATTATGAGTTTGGGGGGGCCCAAGTACGTTTTGTCGGAAATGGTTTGGAAAAATTCTGGGTAAACCATAATTTTTTTCCAACTTTGGTCTATTTTTTAGGTGGGTCTCGTGCGTCGATTTTCGCGGGTCAAAGTGGTAACGTGTTCTATGACGCGTTGTGATTCACGTGGTATATTTGGTTTCTCAAAACCATTACCGAGTGAATGGAAAATTGAAGCCAAAGTATGCTCCATGGAAATGGAGTTTTGGTGGAAAATCCTTAAAAGTTTGAATAAAGCTTGTCCCACATTGATTTGGTGGGAAGTTTTGAATGGGTTTATAAGGCATGGGTTTGGTACTTGGGGTGTGCCCTAAGGGGTACCCAAGTGTTTTAGAGAGGGAGGTTATGGGCAAAATGGCTAGACTCATTGGACCAAAAATCACTACACACGCACACTGCCACCGTCCGTCCGGGCGGGCTGGACTTGGGCGTGTGTGCGTGGTGTGAGGTTGGGTTGGGCTTGTCCGGCCCAATACCTATCTTTTCATTTGGATTAGTACTCCAATTTTCGTACTCCATCTTCTGCTATAAATCTCTGCATTTTGCTGCATTCATTTTCTTGTAAGAAAGATTAGTGTAAACACTTAGTGTGTTCGTAAGGCAAACAATTTGTAGTGCTACTATTGTTTGTAATTGATCATTTCATCCTGGGAGATAGACGTCCACATTCTGAAAGCATCGTAGAGAGGACGAATCTGTCTTAAGGATACAGTGTCAAACACTGGACTTGATCAGATTATTAATTCGAAGAAATTAATCAAGTAAGTTGTTTAATTTATTATTCTGTTTTATTTGTCTATTTAAATCAGATTTGAATTTTGTTTTGGTAACAAAATAAAATATGTTTTTATTCATTTATTTTTATTTCGAGTTTGATTTTTGTAATCAAACAAATTCTCTCATTTCCTTTATTTCTTTATATTCTGGTTGTTGTTTAGTACACAACAGAATTTAATCTATTTAAATACAGTGAAGATTGTCTAACAATCTTAAGACAGAATCATTTTTGGTATCTTCATTGTATTTAATTTTCTGTGATTTCATAAAGACATATTCTGGTTGGAAAAACAAATAGTGATTTATGTTATTTGACAGATAGTAGTAATATACTGTCTCGTTTCTTTGACAACTAGTAGTAATATACTGGTGTCATTAATAATTGCAAAATATTAATTTGTATTACAGAAAATTATTGTGGTATTTTATTTTTCTAGTTTAAGTAACAAGGAACATAAAATTATTTTGTGTAATAATTTATTTTCTGGTTTTAGTAACTAGAAAATTAATTTGTGTTTTAATTTTTTCTGATTTTTGTAATCAGAGATTATGGCTACTGCAACTGAAACTGAAACTGCAACTAGAAGTGGTACTCCGATTGTTATACCAACACCGGTCCCTGTCCAGAATCATGTTCATGTACCAATAAATCATGGAGAAAAATCGGAAAAATTTAATGGTACTGAGTTTAAGAGATGGCAGCATAAGATGCTATTCTATCTTACAACTCTTAATTTGGCCGGTTTCTCCATGAAGAGGCTCCAGCACTTAAAGAGGGTGAAAGTGATCGGCAAGTTGTTGTCACTGTAGATGCTTGGAAACATTTAGATTTCCTGTGCAGCAACTACATCCTCAATGGCCTTGACAACATGCTGTATAATGTTTACAGCCCTCTGAAGTCAGCAAAAGAATTGTGGGATTCTTTGGAGAAGAAATACAAGACAGAGGATGCCAGCACGAAGAAATTTGTTGTCGGTAAATTTCTGGACTTTGTTATGATAGACTCCCAAACGGTAATTTCTCAAGTTAAAAGTTTTCAAATAATTTTGCATGATATTCATTCAGAAGGTATGTCTCTTAGTGAGTCTTTCCAAGTCGCTGCTTTAGTGGAAAAGTTACTACCGGCTTGGAAAGATTTCAAAAATTATTTAAAACATAAACGCAAAGAGATGACCATGGATGAATTAATTGTAAGATTGAGAATTGAGGAAGATAACCGAAAGGCTGAAAAGAGGAATGGAAAAAATCCTATTGAGTCCAAGGCTAATGTGGTTGAACAAGTTCATAAACCACAAAACAAAAAGAGGAAGTTTACTGGAGCTGGTCATAAATAAGGCGATAGCAACAAGAAGTTCAAAGGAAAATGCTATAACTGTGGCAAAACTGGACATCGAGCTTCTGACTGCCGCCTCCCGAAGAAGGATCATGGAAGTACAAGCAAGAAGAATACCAATCAGGCCAATGTAACTGAATTAGATTACATCTCTGGTGGAGTGAATGACATCAACCTCTCTGTTGTGGTGTCTGAGGCTAATTTAGTTGGAAATCCCAAAGAGTGGTGGGTTGACACTGGAGCAACTCGTCATATTTGTGCGGACAAGAAAATGTTCACTATCTACAATGAGGCTACAAATGGTGAACAACTTTTCATGAGAAATTCTTCTACTTCTACTGTGGCTGGACAATGGAAAGTGATCTTGAAGATGACATCAGGGAAAGAACTGACCCTCAACAACGTACTGCATGTACCTGACATCCGGAAGAATTTAGTTTCTGGTTCTTTGTTAAGTAAAAATGGTTTTAGGCTTGTTTTTTAGTCTGATAAATTTGTATTAATAAAGAGTGGTATGTATGTTGATAAGGGATACATGAGTGATGGTCTCTTCAAACTAAATGTAATGACAGTTGTACCAAAAGTTGCTATGAACGAGAATAACACATCTTTTGCTTATATTTTTTAGTCGAATTTATGACGTGGTAGATTAGGACATATGAATTTTTATGCTTTGCGTAAATTAATTGGTTTAAATTATATACCAAAGTTTGAAATTAATCCTAATCATAAATGTGAAGTTTGTGTAAAAGCGAAACTAACTAAGGCTCCATTTAAATCGGTTGAAAGGAAAATCAAACCTCTAGAATTAATTCATACTGATGTATGTGATCTAAAATTTGTTCAAACTAGAGGAGCCAAAAAGTATTTCATAACATTTATCGATAATTGCATAAGATATTGTTATGTTTATTTACTTAGAAGTAAAGATGAAGCCTTAGAAATGTTTAAACTCTACAAAACAGAAGTTGAAAATCAACTTGGTAAAACCATTAAAATGGTTAATATGATGCACCATTAAATGAATTTTGTGCACAACATGTCATTATTCATCAAACTACAACCCCTTATTCTCCACAGCAAAATGGAATTGCCGAAAGGAAGAATAGAACCCTAAAAGAAATGATGAATGCCATGTTACTAAGTTCAGGCTTATCACAAAACTTCTGGGGGGAAGCAATATTGTCAGCTAATTATGTTCTTAACAGAATACCCCGTAAGAAAACTAACAGCACTCCTTATGAATTGTGGAAAGGTCGACCGCCTTCCTTCAAATACTTAAAAGTGTGGGGGTGTTTGGCAAAGGTTGAAGTTCCTATTCCTAAAAAGAGTAAGATTGGACCAAAAACAGTAGATTGTGTGTTTATTGGTTATGCTTAGAATAGTAGTGCATATCGGTTTCTGACTTATAAATCAAAAATACCTAATATAAATGTGAACACTATTATAGAGTCAAAGAATACTGTATTTTTTGAACATGTCTTTCCTTACAAGAAAAGACTGGAATTAAGTTCACTGAAAAGAACTTATGATTGTACACAAAGTCAAGAGACTAATGACAATCAAACACAAGAGACTAGTAATGGTCACGACCAACAGGATTTAACTGATGATGAACTAAGACGAAGTAAGAGAGCGAGAACATCAAAATCCTTTGGTTCAGATTTTCTGACATACCTGTTAAAAAATGAACCTCAAAGCTTTAAGACAGCAATGACCGGTCTTGAAGCACCTTTGTGAAAAGAGGCTATTAATCATGAAATTGAATCCATTATACAAAATCATACTTAGGAATTGGTGGATCTTCCACCAGGTTCTAAATCTCTTGGATATAAATGGATATTCAAGAGAAAAATGAAAGCAGATGGTTCAATTGACAAGTATAAAGCAAGACTTGTAGTTAAAGGTTACAGACAAAAGGTAGGTCTGAACTATTTTGACACATACTCTCCTGTGACAAGAATAACATCCATTCGCATGCTTATTGCTATAGCAGCGTTGTTTAATTTAGAAATACATCAAATGGATGTTCAGACAACTTTCTTAAACGGTGATCTAAATAAAGAGATCTATATGGAGCAACCCGAAGGGTTTGTAGTATCAGGGCAAGAAAAAAAAGTTTGTCGGCTTGTAAAATCCCTTTATGGATTAAAACAAGCACCTAAGCAATGGGATGAAAAATTTGATCATGCAATACTTACTAATGGGTTTAAGATAAACGAATGTGACAAATGCGTCTATATTAAAAACACTGACCAAGGATATGTCATAGTTTGCCTTTGTGTGAATAACATGCTTATCATTGGAAGCAGTCAAAACATGATCAAGTCAACTAAGCAAATGCTTAACAAAAGATTTGATATGAAAGATATGAGGGTCGCATGGGGGTCGCAGATGTTATATTAGGAATGAAAATTACTAAAATATCTGACGGATATGCATTATCTCGATCTCATTATATTGAGAAAATTCTTGATAAATTTATTAAGGATGATTTGAATGTAACTAGAACACTAGTAACCTTGGAGAAGACCATTGGAAAGCGATCATTCGGGTTCTTAGATATCTAAGATTCACCCGTGATCATGGTTTGAAATTTACTCGATATCCAGCAGTACTTGAAGGTTATTGTGATGCAAATTGGATATCAGATACTAAATATTCAAAATCCACAAGTGGATATGTCTTTACTCTGGGAGGCGCTGCTGTTTCTTGGAAATCTACGAAACAAACATGCATCGCACAATCCACAATAGAATCCGAGTTCATTGCTTTAGACAAAGCAAGAGAAGAAGCAGAATGGCTTCGTCACTTCTTAGAAGACATTCCAATGTGGCCAAAACCTGTGCCAGCTATTTGCATTCATTGTGATAGTCAATCTGCAATAGGCAGGGCACAGAATCATATATATAATGGCAAGTCACGACATATTCACCGTCGACATAATACCGTAAGGCAATTGTTGTCAAATGGAATAATCTCAATAGATTATATAAAATCTAAAGAGAATATTGCAGATCCGTTAACTAAAGGTTTGACAAAAGAGTTAGTGTATAATTCATCGAAAGGGATTGGATTAAAGCCTATTACATAAGAGTCATTATAATGGTAACCCTACTTATATGACTGGAGATCCCAATAACTAAGTTTAAAGGGACAACTAAGTTATGTATGGCTCGTCAGAAATCACCAAGGGATTAAGAGTTCCTACCCATTCCTATGGTGAGAGTGATATCTGCAGCATATGTTGTCTGCAGGGACATAAGGATAAGCTTTGCTTTTAATGATTACTTATATTTTGATTAAGGCATAAAATCAAGACGAGTATAAAGAGATACTCACTATAAGAATCACCTATATGAGTGTTGAACTGGGGCTGGTTCTATGAGAATGATGAGGCTAAATTCTCTAGAAACACTCATGAAAACCAAGAGCGTTTAAGGCCAAAATGAACACAACAGTGAGAACCACGATGTGTTAGAAGATATTTTGTGTGAAATCTATGGTCTTGGCTTACACAAACGGCTGAACAATTCAAGGCATCACGTCCATTGGTTAGCTAGTAAGTCCGATAGGTTATCACTAGAGAAGGTTGAAGGCCGAAAGTTATCTATCCTGATGCAAGATATTTTCGACTTATACTCTTTCGATAAAGTCTGCATATTGTTCCATTTCCGTTGTCATCAAATTCCATTCATGTGGGGGATTATTGGAAATGGTTTGGAAAAATTCTGGGTAAACTAGAATTTTTTTCCAACTTTGGTCTATTTGTTAGGTGGGCCCTGTGCGTCGATTTTCGCGGGTCAAAGTGGTAACGCGCTCTATGCCGTGTTGTGATTCACGTGGTATATTTGGTTGCTTAAAACCATTACCGAGTGAATGGGAAATTGAAGCCAAAGTATGCTCCATGAAAATGGAGTTTTGGTGAAAAATCCTTAAAGGTTTGAATAAGGCTTGTTCCACATTGATTTGGTGGGAAGTTTTGAATGGGTTTATAAGGCACGGGTTTGGTACTTAGGGTGTGCCCCAAGGGGTACCCAAATGTTTTAGAGAGAGAGGTTGTGGGCAAAATGGGCTAGACTCATTGGACCCAAAAATCACCACACACGCGCTCGCGGGCCATTGCCATAAACTGGTCCGGTTTTTTCTGTACACCCAAACAGGTCCCTTCCGTTTTTTGAACCCAACAGATTTAAATCCGTTTAAATTCAAAACCAAACAGGTTTTAACCTGTCCAAACAGTGTCTATCTGTTTAAATTGAACAGGTTTTGCACCTGTTTAATTCAAAACTAACAGCCACAATTTTGCCTATAAATAGACTAGCCCCCCATTTGGATTAGTACTCCAATTTTCGTACTCCATCTTCTGCTATAAATCTCTGTATTTTGCTACATTGATTTTCTTGTAAAAAAGAGTGTAAACACTTAGTGTGTTCGTAAGGAAAACAATTTGTAGTGCTGCTATTGTTTGTAGTTGATCATTTCATCGTGGGAGATAGACGTCCACATTCTGAAAGCACTATGGAGATAACGAATCTGTCTTAAGGACACAGTGTCAAACACTGGACTTGATCAGATTATTAATTCGAAGAAATTAATCAAGTAAGTTGTTTAATTTATTATTCTGTTTTATTTGTTTATTTAAATCAGATTTTAATTTTGTTTTGGTAACAAAATAAAATCTGTTTTTATTCATTTATTTTTATTTCGAGTTTGATTTTTGTAATCAAACAAATTCTCTCCTTTCATTTATTTCTTTATATTCTGGTTGTTGTTTAGTACACAACAGAATTTAATCTATTTAAATACAGTGAAGATTGTCTAACACGTTTAACCTCTAACCAATAAAATTTGAAGTTCAATACCAATTTCTACTAACATGAAAAAATACGATAAAATATTGAACTATATATTCCTTGTTAACATAGTTGAGTACCAAAAGATGATCATACAATTGAGAATAATTTTTTGCCCATATTCACTTACAAAAAGTAGTAACTATTTCTACATGCATTTATTTACTAAAATTAGGCATCTTCAATTGAGCTCGACGCTCTTTCATAATATCAAAAGCATGAATGATATAGTCTACCTCAAACCCTCAGGCAATGTCTTTTTCAATGTACATAATCAAGTAACTAGCCAAAAAACCATCTTCCATCCTATTGCGCAATTTAGACTTAACCAGTTTCATAGCTGAAAATGCGCGTTCCGAATTTAGATTTTTATCCAAATTCTTAGAGGAAATCAACAAATCATAACCTAAAAGTCTATTCAATTATCAAGAAATCACACAATACAGTACTTACCAATTACAATAAATCATAGTATTAAAAAAAAATTCACAATATTTAGTTAACAATTGTACCAATAATAATTATCAGATATTCATCGCAACTCCTGGCTTCTCCACCCTATGCCAGCCTCTCTGCCACAATTTCATCCAAAAAAACAACCAGCTTGTATTGGCCCCACATTGTCATTAAATTATTATTTATTTTTAAAAAAATTCAAAATCAATTGCTAACCCAGATAATGTTAGATGTGGTGGGTTCTGATGTGTGTGTTGAAAGAATGTATGTATACTTATTTTTCCGATGGGCATAGTAAAATAAAAGAGTGTTTGGAGAGAGGAGCGAAATCTATTGACAGTGGGGGTGTAATTGTGGGTTATGTGATGTAGGAAGTTGGGGATTTGGGTTGTCAAGTTTGGGATACCAAAACTGAAACTTGGGTTGAAGATTTCTAGTTGTCTGCAGGCTAATGGGTGACCAATAACAACCAATAACAAATTAATGGCAAATTAATTGCATTATTCAGTCTAAAATCACAATCAATCATAATATTCAGTCTAAAAACAGAATAATCACATTGAAGCTGAAGGGATATCAAATGACTTACCAGTGAGAGTCCACGGTTCCACTGTCCACGCCGACTAGCTCTGACGAAGTCCGACAACAAAGCTTCTCCGTTTCTTCCCTCATCTCTTCGCTCCTCTTCTCTCTTTCAAATCGCAACAAGTCTCTCAGATCAGTTGTGTTTTTTTCTTTTTTTAATCTTAGTGCTTTGTTCGAACAAGCTTCTCCAGTAAGCCTTATAGTTTATATATTTGTAAAAGTTTCATATTTTACACTTTGACCCATTAAAGTTTCTAAAATTTTGCTTTTATCTTGACCTAATTTAAAAAATACACATACATGAAATTTAAAATAGATTATTATTATGTTAACTAATTCAAAAAAAAAAAAATCCAAATAGTTTAAAAAATAGGGGGGCTACTCTATATAATTTTGAAATTATCTAAAAAAAAATTGGGGATGCGAACTCCTATAATTTTAAATTATTTTAAAATTTCTAATGTAATATATGATATTTTTCAATTTTTTGGGGGTGCGGCCGCCCCCCTCCGCCCCCTAGATCCATCCTTGACGGTGGCACAATCTTATATATTAGTCAATAAAAAATTATAAATAAAAGTAGTTGGATATCTCTAGTCTCTTAATAAAAGAATCATAGACACAATAATTTACTTTATAAATATTTCACTCTCTGGGAGTAGAATTTACAATTATGGAAAGCATTTATGAAAAAAACCAGTACATGTCTAAGAAAAAATTATTATTATTTAGCAATATCAACATACCCAATATTTATTTATTTTGGTAAACCAAGAACAATTATATTAAATAGATAAAACCCTCCAGATTACAATATTCTGGGGGTAAACTACCCCACTAGCATCATCAAATATTTGTGTTGCAATACAAGAAGGAGAAAAAGGATAAACAAAAATTCTTTCTATAGAGTTGTTTCTTTGATTAGCAAGAATAGCAGCACAATCATTTGCTTCCCGAAAGATGTGATTAATTGTTCTCACCTCAAGGTATTGCATGAGGTAGTTGCAATTAGGGATAATATTGTTAAGTTGATAATGTTCATTTGTGTCCCCCAAAAATGAGGAGCTTCAAAAGTGAAGTATCAATTTCAATTTTTAGATTAACATTGTTCCTCTCCGCAAGATTAAACACATCTCTTATAGCCCAGAATTCTGCTTCAAATACTAGAAGAAAATCCAATGTTCATACTAAAGCGTGCAACCCAAAGCCCCAACTGGGCTCTAATAATCCCACCCGCAAACGCGAAGCCTCGATCACCCCATCTGTGTTTAATTTGAAAAATCCTCTTTTAAAATGTGTTTGCTTAGGGGATTTGAGAAAAAAATTTAAAAAATAAAAGAAAAATGTGTGTAAAATTAAGTAAAATATAAGTATATTTTATTCATATTTTTCCTTTTCCTTTTCAAATTTCTTTCCAAAATTTTCAACTAAATACAACCTTAATGCTATGTTTGGTGGGAGATTTGAGGAGGAATTTGGAAAGGGAAATGGAAAAGATAAGTAAAATATGAATAAAATATACTTATTAATTCACTTAGTTTCATACACGTTTTTTCTTTCCCTTTTTAAATTTCTCTCCAAATCTCCTAATTAAATACAGCATAAGAGAAACCCAACCCCCAGCAGTACCTATAGCAACTCTATTAGTACTTTAAATTGTTATACTGTCAATAAAAATATTAGAAACTTCAAATACTAGAAGAAATCCAATGTTCATACTAAAGCGTGCAAGCCTGGATCACCCATCTTTGTTTAATCTGAAAAATCCCCTTTTAAAATGTGTTTGCTTAGAGGATTTGAGAAAAAAAATTTAAAAAATAAAAGAAAATTGTGTGTGAAATTAAGTAAAATATAAGTATATTTTATTCATATTTTTCCTTTCCTTTTTTAAATTTCTTTCCAAATTTTCCAACCAAATACAACCTTAACCCAACCCCCAACAGTACCTATAGCAACTCTATTGGTACTTCAAATTGTTATACTGTTAATAAAAATATTAGAAACTTCAAATGAATTATTAAACAAAAGGATAAATTACAAATAGACTCTCTGAGATTTGCTTAAAATACGAATTGTCCCCTGTGATTTAGAAAATTACCAATATCTCCCTGTCAGAATTTTTTATTTAATAGAATTAATTGAAAAAGTAAAATTTTTAACCGTTCACCTATACAATAATAAAATTATCTGAATTATTAATTGAAATAAAATTTTAACATTATTAAAAACTGTTAATTAACTTGATAATTTATTAATAAAATGACCTATTTGTTATGAAATTAGAAACCTTATGGGGCATAATGTAATTTCTAGAATCACAGAGGGTAATTTGTAATTTAAGTAAACCTCAGGGAGTGTGTTTGTAATTTACCCAAAACAAAAATGATATAAATTTTAAAAGTTTTATTAAATTTTTGATTAAACGTCTTACATTTATACCCATATGAGATATTTGATAAAATTTCTAAGTCTCTAGCATTACTCATTATTAAATACTCATGAGTGTGAGACCCATATTATATCGGGTCCACATAGATCCCACACCTAAATGAGTATTATATAAATATTTGATAATTTATTTGAAATTCTTAATATTGCTCTCTTTTTAGCTTGATTGAGCGATTATGTTGATTACTTTGATTTTAAAAACTTGATTGGTCTTGAATGGATGTGATCTCAAAACGGGATAAGCTCTCTTCTATATTTTATCTCTCCATATTTTTTTTATATTCTTTTTATAAGTTTCAATCTGAACTCGCATCGATGATCTAAACTGTCTATCTTGTAGGCCCCACAATAAAGGTTATCTATGCAAAAAATCAACTTTATCAGAAAATTGTAAATACAAAAATAAATTGATTTTGTTTTATAAAATGAATGGTAAATATAATTAAATTTAAACCATCTATTTTATAAAACAAAATGCGATTTGTTCCTATGTTTCTAGTTGTCTGATGAAACTAATTTTTTTTGCATGGATGACCTTCATTGCGGGGCTTAAGAGATAGACGATTTGAATCATTAGTATGAAGAGATGAGTTATGGAGTGAAGTTTATCTCAAAATAATAAAGCAAAAAAATATGATTTGTATTTAGAGAGATAAGTAAAGCTATAATTCTCATAAGGAAAACTACTAATAGGTCCTAATAGTTGAATTTAATTCCCATCAAGTCCTATTAAAAATAAGTCGTAGTAAAATCGTCCTTAAATATAATTTTTTTGTGACAATTTTTTGTATATATCGCTAAAAATTGACAACTATTGACTTTTTTTTTGTCACGATTTTTATAAATTGTTGTTAAAATTTACAATTAGTGACGTTTTTTTGTGAAATTTTTTTCAAACTGTCACTGAAGCTGAAAGTTAAAAATCAGTAACGTTTTTTTTTTTAAACTGTCACTAAAAATTATAATTATTAACATTTTTTTATGTCAATTTTTAAACTGTCACTGAAAATTAACAATTAGTGACATTTTTTAATAGTATTTGATGAAAAATGCCATTAATTCTCACAGAATCTATTAGACAATAAGTTCACCTATTAGGACCCACAGTAAGTCCCCTTTGCATATTTTGGCAAGTAAATGATTTTTTTTTTCCTTTTTAAATTATTACTCAAATTCATTATTCAAATACTACAAGGCCATGTTTATTTAGACAAGCTGAATAAAGGGGGATTATAATCCATTGAACTATTAATCGTGAGATATATAATTCCTGGACTATCTGGTTGAAAATGGTATGTATTTCATATTTATTTTCTCATGTGATTAGATATCTAGAAAGGACTATTCTATTGAATCTAATGTTTGATTGGAATATTATGAAGAATGATAAATACTCAATAGACTATTTTACAATTTTCAATTGTTTACTAAATAATAACAATACTAAATCTATCTTTAATATTTAATTTTTTTTTGCTAGATTAAATAAAAATTTATTTAATTTATTATTTTAATTAAATAAATAACACATCAATAAAAAATTATGTTAATAAAAAAATCTAATGAAATTAAATAAAATATTTAAAAAATTAAAATAAAAAATCTATAAAGATTTATTAAAAAAGTTAAATAAATAAACATCAATAAAAATTAAATTATTTTATTTTTTAATTGAAATTTTTATGTTTTAGTTCATTTTACTAAATAAATACGAAATCAAATTCTTGAAGAGCAAATGTGTTATTTATAATTTAATCTCATGGGATTTCAATTCCACTATTTCTATCCCATATCACCCTAGGACATAATAGTCCAATACTTTTAATCCGTAAGATAAATTCTTAACTAAACAATGGACTCTATAGTAGATTTGACATGGAGTCTAATCCTCCCAAATAAACAGTCCAAATTTATTTTTATAATCTCTTGGTGATTCTCGTAACCTTTCATCTTTATTTGAACTAACAGTTCCGTTTTGTAGCTCAAATTTATTTTGGCCCGAGTGGCTCGACTGCCCAAAACGAGACGACGTCGTTTTGGGTAGTTTTTTTTTTTTTCCCATTTCTCTCTGCAAATGACGAAGGAGGAGGAAGAGAGAAGAGGGAGTTGTGTGAGAAAAAGAGCGCATATCATCATCATCATCAACAACAACAACAACAGACAGAACAGAGAGAGATAGATCTATACACATCATCAACAACACACACACACACACACACACACACAGATAGATCTATACACACACACAGAGAACAGAGAGAGAGATAGATATAGACACACACACACAGAGAACAAAGAGAGAGAGAGAGAGAGAGAGAGATCTATACATACACACACACAGACATACACAGATCTGTGTATCCATAGATTTGTCGATGATGGCGCCGGTGATGGTCTCTTCTCTGTTCTTCTCTACGTTCCCTCTTCCTCTCTCTTCTCTCTCTTTCTCTTTCTCTTCTTCTCTCTTCTCTCTCTTGCTCCCTCTACTTCAGAATATAAGAGGGGAAAAAAAAACTGCCCAAAACGACGTCATTTTGGGCAATTGAGCCACTTGGGCCAAACAAATTTCAAGCTACGAAGGATTATTCTTGAACTAATCTCTTGGTGATTCTTGTAACCTATTATCTTTATTTCAACCGCTAACTAATAATTATGATCTTTTGATAATTCGGGTAACCTTTCATCCTTACATCACTTTATGATTTTCCTTATTGTTATAATCTTTTGATAATTTTTGTAACCTTTCATCTTTACTTCACTTTATCATTAGCAATGGAGAATGGCTACTATCACTTCTGTGAGGCGAATAGGGTTCACTTTGGATCATAACTCAATGATATGAATTATTCACTTTCTAAGATATGTTAAGTAAAATATTTTTGATAAAAAAATTACGTTAATTGAAAATTAATAATTACAATTTTTATAATAATATTCTAATTCTAAATCTACTTAACATTTTATATTAAAAGATGAGCAATTCAAATCATTGTAAGACCTAGAGTAGATCCACTCCTATCTCAGTCGTCACCCTTCATCGGTTATGAGAATTGAGAGGTCTTCACAATGGTGCAAGTTGTATGTGAACGAGAATATAAAACTGAAATGATCTTAGAGATACACCTTTGATTGCTTCCTAAAGTTCTAATTCTCTATATTGAGTGGTACTACATGCACCAATTAGTGTATTAATTAGTGTACCAACCCTAGTTTCGACATTAGTATTAACTTCACTCATTATACAAATTACAAATACCAAAAATATCTTAAATTATGCCACATCATCAATTGGTACACTAATTAGTGCACTAATTGATGCATATAGCATTAGTCCTTTACATTTATAAATGAAAGATTTGATAATTAATGCCACATTAATTCCAAATTTAAAATTTTCCCTTAAAATTTTAGGGCGTTTTCAATAATGTATTAGACAAATAAATATTCATAATTGTAGAAAAACATAATTCCATACACTAAATTTAAAAAAAAATATATTTTCCATTTTAAATGTTTTTTTTGTAAATACATAGGAGAGTAATTATATTATGAAAAATATTTATATCATCAAATAGAACACTAGCCCATAATAGTTAGAAAATCATTGTTATATATAAATGAAAATCTTAATAATCAGTGATACATTGATTTAATTTCCCTAAGTTTAAGATTTCAACTCAATTTTTGAAAAGTTTATGAGGTTTGGGGCTAAAATAGCCACAAAAAACAAAATAAGCTATTTTAGCCACAACAATCAAAACATCACATTCAACCTATAATCATTACACTCTTCTCTCACAAAAAAGTCAAAAAGCCAAAAAGCCATTCCCAAACCCAGCTTTTTAGCCTAGGCTAAAATAGCCAAAAAAGCCAACCCACTTCCCAAACGGAGGCTAAATAAGGAAAAATATATTATTATTCATAATTAAAAATTAGACCTAATAATTTGACACTCTATTAAAATGTTTAAGTTAACTCTCTATTTCTCATTTATTCTTTAATTATTAATTAATCATTTCATGGACACATCACTAGATGTGGAAAGTGTCTACAAATTAAATTGGGTAAATTACACTTTGCCCCCCTAAAGTTTCACCTATTTCCCAATTTGGTCCTTTAAGTTTAATTTGTCTTACTTTGGCCCTTCATGTTTGCAATCCTTCACACTTTGGCCCTTTAAGTTAATTTTTCCCACTTTGATCCTTCATGTTTGTAATCCATCCCACTTTAGCCCTTAATATTTGCAATCTATCCCACTTTATTCAAAGACTAACTTCCATCCAAAAAACTAACAGAATCTGCCATATCACTAACACATCAACTCCATGTGTGATATAAAAAATTCACTAAAAATGCTGTGGGGACCGAATATTAGGAGACGTAAATAGGCCGAATAATTAGACTAGGAGAGTCGAATTATATATATCGCATTCGGCCCTATTCGGCCAAATAGCCGGCGGAGTAAGGGGCCGAATGGAAAGCGATTTGCAGTTAAAGAAACTGAATAGTCAATTATACGACGAATCGAAAGTGGGCCCAACCCCGAGGCCGAAGAAAGAAAAGATATAAATAGAAGAACATCAGTCAGAAAGAGATATGCGAGAACCATTATGCTTAACTTAAAATACAAGTAATCCAGAGTGTAGAGACTGACTTGCCCGTCGGAGTGCTAATTCCGGCATCCCCGACCGGAGTATTTATTCCTTTTCAGGTGATTAGCTGAGGATCATGAGCGCTCTCCAAGATCAGAAGAGTATTTCCAAACCACTTCCCCACAATTGGCGCCGTCTATGGGAATGCTCAAGCATATCTATGGCGGGCATGACGGTAGATCCTCCGGCAGTCACTGTCGACCATACACTGCAAGATGAAACCACTTCAAGCAACATGCTTGGGCTAGAGAATATTACCGCAAGAAGGGCCTTGAACTTCGGTTCACCCTCGACATCAGCACAAGAGGCAATGCAAGCGATTATGGAGCAAGCAAAGCAAAACGAACAGAGGTTGGAGAATATGATTGCTGAGAATGAACATCTCCGTCAGGACTTGGCCTTGGAAGCAGCGAAGTCCAAACAAGCTGTACGCTAAGATCTGGAACGACCC
Organism: Camellia sinensis; assembly: GCF_004153795.1. Classification (NCBI taxonomy): domain Eukaryota; kingdom Viridiplantae; phylum Streptophyta; class Magnoliopsida; order Ericales; family Theaceae; genus Camellia; species Camellia sinensis. The sequence goes on along the minus strand of NW_021025493.1, from coordinate 66,770 downwards.
TTGAGGGCAGGTGGTCGACGACCTCAAGCCTGACAACAGGACACTGACAATGACTCTGACTCATTGTCCTCGGAGCCCAAAAAGAAGGGTCGACTCGAAGCTACCAGTTCCTCTGAAGAGAGTGTACGTATAAGGCATAAGCAAAAGAGAAACAGTTCAGACGAAGAAGACCAACATGACGGATTGCGAGGGCGGTCTTGCCCAAAAAGTTCAAAGCTTCGTCGTTCACTCTCTATGATGGAAAATCAGAGTTTGGGACCATTGGCTGTCAGGTGGTATTATAAACTGGAGCCGGCTTTGATCAAAAGCTTTCATCAATTACAGAAATCCTTCAGGGCCAGATTCATCCCCAATGAGGTCCAGCCGAAACAAGCCGACTCTCTCTGGGCAATGCAGATCCAGCCAGGAGAAACACTAAGAGCGTATTCGGCACACTACTGGGAGTGCTTTAATCTTGTTGATGACACTTGCAATAACTCCATGGCCATCACCGCCTTCAAAATGGGTTTGCATCCTGACAGTGCTCTCCGCAGCTCCTTGACTAGAAAACCCTCCAAAACAATCTAGTCGTTGATGAAGAAAGTTTAGGAATACTGCAAAGTAGAGGATGACGCCTTGCGGGTTAAAGCCGGAAACGTGACCAACAAAATGGCCCCTTCTGAAATTGCTCAGCCAATAAGTTCTGTACCACCTCAAAGCCCCAAACCGCGGCATCGGGCTAAACGAGATAAGAGACGGGATTCTCGCCGATCAAGCGACCAGTGCTCCCACCAAGCAAGTGAATAACTGCAAGTCGATAGCAGGCGCACAAGGCGTGCCGACAAGAAATATACGAAGTTGACAGAGCCGATCAGGGCGGTTATGTCCAAAATCCAAACACCTTCCGCTTCTCAATGGCCATCGAAAATCGTGGGACCTCCCAACATGCGAAGACGGATAGCGCGTGCGCGAGTATCACAAGGATCATGGCCATGATACTGAGAGTTGTTATGCATTGAGGTCACCTGGAGGAATTGGTACAAAATGGTCGGCTACAACAGTACGTCCGAAAAAGGCAACCCAACTAAAGCAATAGCCTTAAGACAGGATTCACCTCCGCTCGGCGTGATCCACATGATATTAAGCTGCCAAACGAATCTGCGGTGCATATGATTCAGTCGAATCCCGACCCTCAGAACAACCACTCCGGCTAAACGGCACCATGAAGCTGCAAACATTGCTTTCGATGATTCAGATTTGGCCAGAGTGACACTTTCCCACATTGATCCCTGGTAATTGAATTACGCGTAACCGGTTTTCACCAGTTGAGATTCCTCTCTTTTTTTTT
>NW_021025493.1:17349-38270 GCF_004153795.1 Camellia sinensis | reverse complement strand
AGCTCCATGGATTTGTTGATTTGAAATATGAATGAGTATTCTATATGCCTAATTTGTATAAGGCCATTTGCCGTTTGCCATTTGCTGTTTGCCGTTGATATGTTCGATATAATTGAATTGGACATGAATGATTGGGCCAAAGGCCGTCGGATATGAACGATTGGGCCAAAGGTTGTTAGACATGAATGCAAAGATGGGCCAAAGGCCGTTTGAATATGTCATTTGATATGTTGGAATACCGTGATGGGCCAAAGGCCGTTTGAATGAAAGAGATCATGATCATGAATATGAAATACGCATGGATATGAATATAAAAAGAATGGGCCCGAGGCCGTTTGATACCCTTGACATGTTTGAATTGGGCCCAAGGCCGTTTGATGTGTTCGAATTGGACCAAAGGTCGTTTCGTATAGATGGACCCGAGGTCGTATTGTTTTATATAAGAATTGGACCTGAGGTCGTTTTGCATATGAACATGATGTGTTGGACCTAAGGTCGTTTTGCTTTGTTGAGATTTGTAAATCTGGTGTGCATGAGAATAGTGGTTCAAATATATACATTATGAGTATGATTCATTTATGAACGAATCTCATTCATTAACCTCTTTATTTTGATGTTATTCACTGGGCGTTAGCTCACTCTCATTTATATGTATGTAGGTTAGCAAAGGGACGTTCAACCCCAGCCTTAGTGGAATTTAATGTAGGAACCCGAGTTTTGTGAAGTCAGCCCAGGTGCCTCACGCAAAAGGCTTTGTTTATGATCTTTTGTATTTCTTTTGCTACTTCTATTGGTCATGATAGACCATTTATGTGTATAAGCTTTTGGCATGGCTGACTATGTGTTTGAATGATCCTGGTATACAAGATGTTAACTACCGATATGTGATAAGTATATATGAAATGTTTTGACATACCATGTAAGCATAGCTCATTGGACAAAATTTTAAAGTTTGCTTCCGTTTTGGCCCCTTCACTCTATTGCTATATGTTTGTTTTGGTTTGAGGTCGTAGGTAATCTCATGATTACTGGCCGGTTGTAACCTTAATCTATAGGGGCGGGTTCAGGTCATGACATTTCGCCTCCGGAATGCCTTTTTTCGACTAATTTTAAGGCGTATTCGGCTCTAACTCCCAACCTACGGGTCTGAATTACATTCTGTCTATTGTCACAGGTCCCATTTGTCATGGGTAAGCTATCCGTGACAGCCATATTGTGATTCAGAGGTTGTTTTGAATTTTCAACCCTGAAACGCCATTTTTCGACTAAGTTTAAGGCATTTTTGGCTCCAACTTCCAACCTACAGGTCCAAATTACATTACGTCTGTTGTCATAGGTCCTAATTGTCATGGGAAAGCTGTCCGTGACAACCACATGGTAGTTCAGGAGCTGTTTTAAATTTTCACCCCCTGAATGCCTTTTTTCGACTAAGTTTAAAGCGTTTTCGGCTCTAACTCCCAACTTACAGGTCCGAATTACATTTCGTCAGTTGTCATAAGTCCTATTTGTCAAGGGGAAGCTATCCATGAGAGACACATGTGTAGACGTCCCCGAACGTCCCGGGAGAATCCCGTTTTGTCTATTGGGCTCACTACAGTTCGAACTCAATGTCACGGTTTTGAATCTAATCTCGCAAAGTGCAATGCAAGATTGATAAATCACCAAAGAGTCCAAATCCGACAAATCATTTTGAAAAACTGATTTTTAGAAAGAAGTGTCAAACATGGACTGCTTTGCCAGATACAGATAAACTTCGAATAAAAACGTGAACCACCACCTAGAGTAACAGATGGACAGCAAGATGAGCAAAAGAATGCTTATTAATTGAGTTCTGAAAAATTGGAAAGAAGATGCTTAAAGAGTTACTACAAATATATCCACTATTTAGCAGGCCACTGTTTCAACTAGAAAAGTTTAAAATTTTACACTTAATAATGGGGAACTTGAAGGCATATTGGATGAAGACATATTTGTAAGATCCTGAAAATGAACAAGGGAAAGTACCAAAGCATCGCTTGTAAATGCTAGTCATATCCATTAATCAATGGGAGCCAAATCAAATGATATAGAAAATATATAGATGTCAATACAACTTTTTAAAGAAAAAAGTAGTCTCAAACTCCCAAAACTTGTTCAAGTGCTGCTACCTAGAAAAGACAAGAATAAGACCTTTAAGAACAAGTGAGACAAAATCACGAAACTTGATTGGCTCCATATTAGTTACAAAATATGCTTGCAAAACCAGCATGATATTGTAAGGCATGAAGTTGCAAATGATATTTTTCCCTTTATTAAAATTGTTACTCTTAAAAATTTCATACTAAAAAGGCAATAAGGTCTAACGTTTGATGATTTTTTTTGATCGTCCAAATACAAATTTTATTAAGTCAAATAGATAACTATTTCTTTGATTATCTTGATGGTATTGCCCACTACAAATTGACATAATCAAAACTCTTTTTAATTTTATTCTACAAGGTAATCACAAGTAAATAGTTCTTTAAGTATTATTTGCCATGCATATTAATTTATTTCAAGGGTTCCTCATAGCCTTGAATTCTTCGGCATGTCCATCAAAATTCAAGAAACTATAAACAAAAGGAGTAGGATATAGAAAATTGAAACACATGTTAGACTGACATATTTGTTCATCCAATTGTTTCCATTCTAATTTGTAATCCTTCTTTTCACCAGCTTTTCTTACGTAGAATATTTGGATCATGAACTTGTAATATTATTTAAAGATGGTGATGTATTTTATAGTTGTCTTTTGTGTTCTCTCATGTATTAATCAAGAGTTGATAGAACAAAGCCAAAGCTTGATTATCTCACATTCAATATAGAAAAGCAGTGTAGTTGAAGAAAAAAAACTACTTACACCAAATAAAATAAATTGAGGTAAGCAATTCTAGTTCAAATTTGGGTAATCAATTCAATCAAATGCCCAATTCTTCTAACCATACCAAACCACTAACCAACATATCAATAGATGAAAATTTACGATTAGAAATATTCAAGACGTATACATAATGATGGAAACAAAATTGGGTCAAGTTGACCAAAGAGACATATTTTTAAAGTTGAAATAACATATAACCTGATCAAATCAGCGGAATCATTGCTCAAACTAAATAACAGATAAGTTGATCAAACTATAGTGGTTCATAGAGTCCTATGGATTGAGTAAAAAAAAACTCCAAAAAAAAATACAACACAAAGCAACATTTTCCAGTGACAATGCTAAAGATTTAAGCTAATCAAACAGACTATAGCTGTGGTATTATTCTTCTCTGTCAAATCCATAACACAAAACTCAAACCCATAAAACAAAAATCAAACCCATTTTGGACATAAAGAATTTCATAATTTCATAGAAATCAAACACTTCAACCAATGAGCCCTTAACCGAAATCAATACAAAAATAAACTAAAAAAGCAATAAACCCTAGATTAAGTGTGAGAAATGGGGAAATAGGGGAAGGGAGAAAGAGAGAGAGAGAACCCGAGAGATGGCTTGATAGAGAGAGAGAGAGAGAACCAGATCAGAACACCCAAGAGAGGACCGAACAGAGAGAGACAGAGACAAACCTGTGATTTGCGGCAGTGCTAGTGGTGATTTCGGTGTCGGCGGTGGTGGTGACGATATGTGATGGTGGGGACGGACGGTGGCTAGCGATGGTGGTAGTGACAATCGGTGGTAAGCGGGCCTCTGGTTTGTGGTGAGTGGCCTGTGTTTGTGAGACAAAATAGATTCAAAAAATCTGTGAAATAGGAGGGCGTGCAAATTCATAAGCTTCCCTCTAATTTTTTTTTTGCCTACTTTTAGCGACTAAATTTTGTTTACTTGGCAAATAAATGCCTATTTGTCTAATTTGGCTACTAGTTATTCTTTTTGTCGGAAAACACTAACCATACAACAACTAAATTATTTTTGTCACTGATAGTTTAGTAAATAAGCCTATCTTTTGGCGACTAAATTTTTTTTGGTCGCCAAAAGGCTACATACGCCGACTAAAATCAGAATTAGTAGCCAAAAAAATAGACAAACGCCTACTAAAACCTTTTAGTCGCCTATTTACATGAATTTTAGCGACTAAATTTTTTTTTAGTCGCCAATAACTAGTATATGGCTACTAAAAAATTTTATTAGCTAAAATGCTAACTATTGGTGACCAAAAGGCAGATTAGTCGGTAAAGGTTTGACTTTTGGTGACTAAAAATGTTTTAGTTGCCAAATTTGCTCGCTGCATGTGCAAATTGTTGTAGTGTCAGATTAATGATCATAGGATTTTGTTTCCATACAAATTAAAAATAATTATCAATAATGATAATATATGTTAAACAATTTTAAAATTATTAAAGAAAACAATTAATTTTCAATGCTAACATAAATAATTATATTTAAAGAAAACAATTAATTTTCTATGCTAACATAAATAATTATATGGTATTTATTAATGACAATTAACTTTAGAGGGAAATCAATTTTATAATTCCCCCTCCAAACAATGAACACCAGTACAAAAGAGCAGCAGCAACAAAAACAAGAGCAATCAAGAAGCAAAAGACTTGTAAATCACTCTCTCTTTTTATTCTTCTATGATAGGATCAATATCAAAATACAGTATTCTATAGCACTAGTGTATATGCCACACTCCAACATGTAAAGAACAGAAGTCATAAAAAAACAACATTTAAAGAACAAAGACACAAATCGGTTCTTCTTCTTCTTTATTTATTTATTTTTTTCTTGTAATACGAATGTATATTGTGATATTCTTAATAGCTTTTGGTTGGTTTTGCAAACGATTAATTTTTGGCCACGCCAAATGGAACGGTGAGTCTTGGGTTCACAGGAGGAGGTCTATGACCGGCAAAACCTTTCTCATTGATCGTATTGATTGTAGTGCTGCTTGCCCTGGGAGGAGGGGAAGGAGTAGGGATATTCGAATGACCATCCGGTCCTGAAGGGGTAATCGGAGAATGATCTAGAGACTGTAAGAGAAGATATTTTGTTTTCATCTGCTCTTTGTATAAAACTCTACTAGCTTCCAGTGGTTTGATGCTTAGAAGAAAAACTAGTGCTAGAATGGCCAAGACAATATTTTGAGGTCTCATATTGTTAAAGCAAAAAGAGTTGATAGAGCAATGTATATGAAGAATAGATGCAAGGAGGCGGGCTATTTATATATGCAAGAATTAACCCATCAAATGGTATGATTTGAATTCTTTTTGTGTTTACTATTTGATGTAAGTGGTTTTTAACGTTGATTATTGACTAGTTGGAGTACTTGATTAGGGGGTTAGAAATTGAATGGGTTAGAATTGAAAAAAAAAAGAGATAATTATATTATATTTTTTTTGTCATGATTTATTTATTGTTTGATGTGATATATCTTCATTAATTAGTGCGGTTGGTTCTAAATTAATCCCTTTAATATATGATACTAGTATGTTATATAAATAAAATTTAATAAGAATACGATAAATGAAATTGGTTTTGTTTTAATCTTTTGAAAGTGTTTTGGGGCTTTGAATGGTTCGCAGATTAATTAGCTATGCATTGGATTATGCAACAATTCCAATATTACCTGAATTTAAACGTGGGTTCATGTCAAGTTTGTTAAAATTAGGATTGTTGAAACGTTGAAAGAACTTGTGGATCAGATTAGATTGTAAATCAGATTAATGATTATAAGATTTTGTTTCAATACAAATTAAAAATAATTATCAACAATGATAATATATGTTAAATAATTTTAAAATTATTAAAGAAAACAATTAATTTTCTATGCTAACGTAAATAATTATATGGTATTTATTAATGACAATTAACTTTAGAGGGAAATCAATTTTATAATTCCCCCTCCAAACAATGAACACCAGTACAAAAGAGCAGCAGCAACAAAAACAATAGCAATCAAGAAGCAAAAGACTTGTAAATCACTCTCTCTTTTTATTCTTCTATGATAGGATCAATATCAAAATACAGTATTCTATAGCACTAGTGTATATGCCACACTCCAACATGTAAAGAACAGAAGTCATAAAAAAACAACATTTAAAGAACAAATTCTTCTTCTTTATTTTATTTATTTATTTTTTCTTACTTGTAATACGAATGTATATTGTGATATTCTTAATAGCTTTTGGTTGGTTTTGCTAACGATTAATTTTTGGCCACGCCAAATGAAACGGTGAGTTGTGGGTTCACAGGACGAGGAGGCATAGTATGACCAGCAAAGCCTTTCTCACTGATCGTATTGATTGTGGTGCTACTTGCAGGGATGTGAGAACCACCACTCGGTCTTGAAGGAGGGGTTGGAGAATGATTCAGAGACTGTAAGAGAAGATTTTCTGTTTTTATCCGCTCTTTGTATAAGACTCTACTAGCTTCTAGTGGTTTGATACTTAGAAGAACACATTTTATAAGAAGTGAGAGAGTTTTGTTTTCATTAGATTTATTTTAGGTGAGAAATGATTGTATGAGATTTATATTCTTTTTAAATAAAAGCTTATTTTCAGAGTTCAATGTTTATTATGCAGTATAACCTATTGTGTAATCTGTCTAGAAAAATTAAACATGACACATAAGATAACATTAGGAAATAACAACGAGATACTAGAAGATCATAGTATAGAAAACCGAGAATTACATCTAACAATTAGAGAATTAGAAGTACAAGTAAGAGAACTGAAACTTCAAATACATGAGATAGAAACTAAAACTAATTTTGACATAGAATGTTTAGAAGTAGAAAATAGGCAACTCAAACAGCAGCTAGAACAATTTCATATTAAGTACCCTTTAAAAGATTAACTTGTCGAAGAACATATAAACTCTTTAGAATTAGTCAACCTAATTGATTCTCAACCCTTTAGTCAGTATTCCCAAACACAGTCAGATGATGCATACCAACCATTCAATTACGCTGTCATTTTTAAGAAAACAACAAATCGCTCGCGCTGAAGATAGTGCGGAACCAATCTGGATCAAGCCAGGGTCCTTATCAGTACTCACGTTAACAAACATGATTTCAATCATTAAGGGCTTAGCACGCCTCTCTTTCTCTCAAATGATCAAAGTTTTACAAATCTTGAGGAATTCTTTCCTCTTCGTTTTCATCACCACAGTGTTAAAAAAGTTTTGAAAAACTTAGGTCAATGTAATGAATTCGAGGTGCAGAAGAGTAAGTCAGATGCTCCGCCGTTTCATTCAAATTTTCTGTCACAACTAGCTCGAAGTAGCAATAAGCACGGAAACATGATAGCCGCAGCTGTTTCATTCAGATTTCCTGGTTGCAACTGGCTCCACAGAAGAGACAGACTCAAAAGAAAACAAAAGGGTAATTACAAAACAAAATAATGATATCCGAGGCAACAACCCTGGAATCACCTGATTTCTATACAATGGGACTGACTCGACACAACATGACAGACCCTTAAGCAAAAAGACTGACTCAGGACAAAGAGACAGACTCAAAACAAAAACAAAGAACTGACTCGACACCCAAGCCAGAAGTTACAAAACTACATTCGCAAATGCTCCCAATAGCGCATGCCAAACGCCACATCTGAAATACATCGAGCGCCGCCCGCAGGTGGTCCAACCCCTGATCACATACTTGTAGTATCCTCGAAGTCCAAGAACTCAGCGGTGATAGACTTTGCTGAAGTAGGTGGGAGGATGACCTCATTGTCGATCAAATCTTGCACTTCGTGGCGAAGGCGGAAACAACCGTCGGTGCTGTGACCGGTTTGCTGGTGGTACACGTAGTACAAGGCAGCATCATGTGTGAGAGGGAGATTCTTCGGGAGAGGTCGAGGCTCGAGGGGTTTAAGGTGCCCCCTTTCAGCAAGGATCTAGAGCGCCTTAGACAAAGGCATGTAAAAGGCATGGAAGACTCTGTGCCCTCGGGGCAGGTACTTTGAAGTCTGAGGATTCTTGCTAGACGCACTAGCGAAAGGGTCGGCAGGTACTACCTTGGCTTTCTGATCTTTTCCAGATGCAGAGTTAGGAGTGGAAGGAACTGTTCTGGCATGACAGGGCCTATCCCGATTTTCGCCTGGCTTGAATTGCCTTCGGCTGGAGTGGGGAAAGCATCATCCACAATTTTAGTCATGACTGCGAGTACTTGTTGCTTATTCATCCCCCCGGCTTTCAAAGCCTCGACTGCCCACAGCAGTTATTCAACAGGATCAACATCTGTTCCCACTGTATTCTTACCTCTGGTATCAGCTTGATCGAGGGTTTGGGTTGCTATTGACATGTCATTGCTATAGCTTGAGACAACCTCGGATTGGCTGAGCTCGATCACAATTTGCCCCAGTAGCGGGGGCTCCTGCGGTATGACATTCCTAGCATATGATGTAGCTGGTGGCGAAGCCGACATTCCGTAAGCGAGATCAGCCACAGACGTCTGAAGGTCACCAATCATTCCCATCAACTCAAATGTCGTGGGCTCACGAACTTGAAACATCTGGGGTTCCCAGATCGGGCGCGCAGCAGGCGACCTGGGTGGATGTGGTACTTCAACATTGGTCTCACTTTGCAGAGTGATTCCTTCGTCTAATGCGGCTGCCATAACCACAATCTCCTCTGAACTTTGGGTCATCATAAGTCCGCTGAACTTGAAGGGAGATTATGCAACCGGCGATTGACGGATCAGACGTCTGCCTTGCCTCAGCGAAGGAGAACACCAAATCTCTGAACCCAAATCTCTGAACCTTGAGGGAAAACAAGCAGCATTTCAGCCCAAATAGAACAGACACAGGCGTAGCTGAATAACTGTACTCTACTACTGATCATTGTTCCGTAAAATCACTGCCCCAAAAAACTGAATCTGATACCCGCAGATATAACCGATTCCCCAAAACATTGATACTGATGCCCTCAGGCCTGGTACCAAACTTGCAAACTGATATGTGCGTTTCTGTAGAGATACACTCTAAAAGCACATAGCAAGTAAATGAGAACCAAAACACCCCTATTTTGGGGTACGGTTTCCCTGTCCTATTTTGTCAGGAACTAGGGTTTTACTACGCACGCAGCGGTTTCAAACAACCTATAATCGAGTAGCAACCCATCTTCGCTTGGAATGGTCACTATGGATTCCGAATATGCACTAGGTCGAATGGTCAAAAGGGTGCCCCGGTAAAAATCGGGGTTTTGTTCCCATCGTGGCAGAGCCTGTAACCGGTCAGCCTTACGGCATGCTTAACAAAGCAAGCCTCCGGCAAACCGTTCAGGAATAGCACACAGCAAACACCGTGTCCTAGGCGCACCAATGCACATGCAATGCAAAGAAACACATAAGTGTAGTCAAAACAAGATATCATGAGTTCGAGTCAAGCTCTCTAAACTCCCGAGCAGAGTCGCCAGAAACTGTAGACGTCCCCGCTAACGCCCCGGAAGGGAATCCCATTTCGTTCGTTTGGGCTCACTACAATTTAGGACTCAAATTGCCACGGTTCTAAATCTGAACCAAAGAGTCCAAATCCGGCAAATCGTTTTGAGAAAACAAATTTTTAGAAAGAAGTGCCAAACATGGACTGCTTTGCCAGATACAGAGTCGCCACCAAAATATTTTTTATGGGGGAGTTTAGGAAACCCTGACTTGTTTGCCTATGGGCACGTGTCCGTCATCACCAAAGTTGCCTCGGCTCGGGAACTTGGGTACGATTGGGGAAGGTCAGCTATGAGCACCCCCTCCCGCCCGATCAAAGATCGGCCTCTACTAACCATGATATCTATTTTTGAAAACATTATGCGTTCTTGTTCCGATTAATTAGCTAATCTTACTATGTGATGCGCATAACATAAAAGTATAGACTAGATCGCCTAATTTGGAACAAAGCATCGCATATCCATTAGTTTGGAAATCGGTTTGAAATTTGCTACTCGCAAGTAGGCTAAAACATGGATTTCGACGAGTTGTTCCAACTCAAATAATCCAACCTTCACCCACAGACATTTAGGCAGATATATCACATAAGCATATAGCCACATGGTAAGCATGCTGTCATGTTAACACTTACACTCATGCAAAGATGCTAAAACACAAATGCTTACCGAGTACTCCGAGCCAAAACAGAAAACATGTTAGCAATCAAACGTATGATCTAAGTCCGTGTTAAATGGCTAATGCATCACAGGCAAAATGCAATCTAGAATAGACTCGGCTAATCCTAGGATGGCATGTGAAATGCAACAGGTAACATGTATTCAAGTTAGATTTGAAATACTATGCAGTTAGCATGATGCGCCGAGCTCGGTGCATGCAATACTGATGAATGAATGCATGCATGCATAGCATAAGGTATGCTAAATTAAATATGCCCTAGTACTAACCATCAAAAGCTGGTAAGTAAAAGGGAGAAAGAAATGGGGGTTAGAAGACATGCACACACACACCCACACTTATTACACATTCGCCCTCGCTCGGAGGGACCAAAAGAATAATACAAATTAATTAACCTACAAGCTAATTAATTATTACAGACCAAAAATGACCGCAACCCTGCCTCGAAATGCGTGAATGATGCATGCTTGACTCGCCTTGCTCGGAAACTCACTACCATGTCAAAAGCTGCCTCTGTTTACACTGCCTTGTCCCTCTAAAGACTTTGCAAGTCCCGAGGAACACTCTCTGATCACAGTGGAGCATCACCGACCAAGGGGAAACATCACCGACCATGGTAGAAGGGTCATCGACCAAATATTCAGCTCTCGGCCTCAAATGTTTGGTCGGTCAGAAATAGAGATGGTCGGCCGACCATGTATGCTTGCAGAATCCTGTTTTGACAGCAGTAGAGGGAAAACATGGTATGGCAATGCATTTCAAGCAAATGTTTGCACAAACACCCTCTTTATCATGTTCATGGCTCAAAGGAGGATGGTCCTCGACCCTCGGGCCACCAATCCCGCATTTCAATGCGTGATGGCCAAAGATGCCAAGTTATGCATTTCGATGTCAAATGAAATGCAAACCAAATAAACACATAAGGCCCAACCTCTATCACTTGATCAAGAGACAAGGCATGCATGCCAAATGCAACCTAAGCATGTGAGCTAAGTATGCAATATGAGCATGAGGGTAAGCAATATGAAGGTGCAAGCATGTAACAAGTATGCAAGCTAACAAGCATGCAAATGATATGTGACAACATATCAAGCGAACATGTGACAACATGTTAAGTAACTACAAGGGGAATGCATGCCAAATGCAACACAACTTTAAGCATGCAACAACATGCCATGGGCCAAGTATGTGACAACATGCCTATGGGCCAAGTATGCGACAATATGCAAGGCAAATGTACACACAAGCATTCATGCACACAATGGTCCTAAACTTCAGCATGAGGGAGTAACTTTTAAGGCCAAAGCAGTGGCTAATATGCTAAGCACATGAAGGCGAATGTACATACAAGCATGCATAGATACATGGTTCAAGACTTAAGCATAAAGAAGCAACTTTTAAGCACACTTAAAAGGGACAAACATGGGCATATGGCAAGCATACTAAGCTCTGAAAATCATGTTAAGGATGGTGCCAAACCAACTAAACAAGACAAACAAGGCGTGCAACTATGTCCAAAACTCAAGGCAAGCCAAGGGGCTTAAACCATGGCTATATGAAGCAAGTCCCAAAGGGCCATGGGGACTCAAAACCACCCCAAGCAGACCAAAACAAGGTCAAAGGCACACCTAGATGGCATCTAAATGGCCTAAGTCTAAAGGCATACAAAGGGTCCAAACATGGAGCATGAAACACCAACCTTTTAAAACATTAAAGGAGCATCAAATGCAAACATACAAGCATGCCACAAGGACTGAAATGATGCTATAAGTGGTGCCAAACCACTGAACATGATATCTACTTTTGAGAACGTTATATGTTCTTATTCCAATTAATTAGCTAATCTTACTATGTGATGCGCAGTTCACTAAAAAAATATTGATAAAAAATTAAAAATTAATTATTGAACACTCCATACTAAACAAGGTAATGTTTTCTATTAATTTTGAAATGGAGATTTATTTTGGGAAAAATGTTAAGATGTTATGAAATCATTGGTTGTCTAGTATTATGGTGAATATGTGATCGAGATATTCCTATGATTATGTATAAAGAGGAAATCCTATGGAAAGAAAATGAGAATTGGTTAAATTGAAGCTTGTTGTATAGCTTATTGCTTTGTCCTGAAGTGGAAGAGAATACATGAAAGTTAAAGTTGTCTAGAAACTGTAGACGTCCCCGAACGTCGGGTGGGGGAAATCCCGTTTTGTTCGTTGGGCTCACTACAGTTTAGGACTCAAATGTCACGGTCCTGTATCTAATCTCGCAGAGTGCAATGCAAGACCGATGAATCATCAAAGAGTCGCAGCCCCTGTACTTTGTATTACTGTTTTGCTGTTAAGCAAGCTTTGGTAATCTCGAATTACTGGCCGGTTACGGTGCTAAACCCATAGGGGCGGGTTTGGGTCGTGACACTCCCTACAAAAATACACATATAATATAATGTGTCATGATTTTAAAAGTAAAATTATAAGTTTGATTAATTCAATGAATTAACCTCAACTAATTCAGTAATAATTTTTTAATTAAAAACATTAATGATCTAGAATCCCATTTTTTTTAGGGCAAATTACGTTAACGGTTTTTGTAATTTGAAACTTGTGTCACTTTGATCCATAACCTTTTAATTGTGATATATTTGACCATTAATTTTGAATCTCGTTCTAAATAAGGACAATTAAAAATACTGTTACTCCATTTCAATGGTAAAATCATTAAATTGATAAAATATAAATTAATTTGATTAGAATAAATATCAAAAAAATATTTTTAAAATTATTTCTATTCACCGAAGATAAAATTATATTAAAAAATAAATCTTTTACATTTTTATTATTTTATTTTTTTTTATCAAATTAATTTTTAGTGGTGTATTTGGATGATGATCATGTAATGGATGGTATTTTTGTTCATATTTTTGGATAGTTATAATGTAATAGATGACTGTATTTGTTGTTAACAGATTTATTTATTTATTTATTTTTATGGTTATCATGTAATTGATATGTTTAACATATGAAATGTTTTTTAATTTTAGATTTTTTGATTTAATAGATTGGTTTAATAATAATATCAAAATTTTTCTCCATTTTGACTTTTGAAAAAATTAAAACTAATTTGATGAAAATAAATATCAAAAAAATTATTTCTACCTCCCAAAAGATAAAATTATATAAAAATGATGTGCTTTTAATTTTTTTCACCAAATTTAATTTTTAATTTCTTAGAAATTTTTTCTAAAAATAGATTTTAAAAATCAAATCAACCATAACTTTATGACTTTGCTATTGAAATTGACCATTTACAAAGAAACATCTTTGATTATCCTTATTTAGAACAAGATTAAAAAATTAGGGTCAAATGTATCACAATTAAAAAGTTAAGGATTAAAGTGCCACAAATCCCAAAACTATAGAGACTATTAATGTAATTCATCATTTTTTATTGTATTTTTACATTTTCTAAATATAAGTGAGTAAGTTTTACCTGCATTTATATGTGAATTCTAATGTTTTATGCCAACAAATAAAATAAAAAAATCAAGTAAGAAATGAAATTAAATATATTATCACAATTGAAAATCTTTTTTTATGAGTTCTAAAAAATTTTTGAATAAACAAATTCATTTCACCAAAAAAAAAAAAAAAAAACAACAAAGGGTTCTAAGTGTTATTTTGATAGCCACACACACGTGACATGCTGTGGGGTTGGGTAGATCGTTATGCTTTGAACCTAATTCCTCTAGTTTGGATTTATAACAAGGTAAGAGCATCTCCAATGGATTGCTAAAACAGCTGCCAAAGCCATAATATAGTAGCTTGAGCAAAAATGGCTTCTCCAATGGCATGCTATAACAGCTGCCAAATCTGGCAGCTACTTTGGGCAGCTGCCAAATTTGCCAAGTTACCCAAAAACCAACTGCTGTCTTCCTTCCCTCCTTCCCTTTCAGTTGGGACTTTTCTAAATGTTTGAAGTGTTTTTAAAAAAAAACTGAAATTCACCATTTGTTTAAAACAGAATTCACAAAAAAATTTCAACAAATACCAAATTAATCATCTTCAAAAAAATCACCAAATTTCAACAATACCAATTTTTCAACAATATCATCTTCAAATAATCAACATGAATATCAACAGACATTGTCAGATGAATTTCTCAAATGAAAAATATCAACAAAAATACTAATAAGAAAAATACCAACAGGAATATCATCTTCAAAAATACCAACAGAAATAATCTCAAATTAATTTCTCAAATAATCTCAAAATGAATTTTAGAAGAAAAATACCTGGATTTGAAAGTCGAATTTATACAAATTTCTCCAATATTCATCATCTCTATCATAAAGCCAATTTGAAGAAATGTGACCGTTGGGGTTGAAGATGGGGGTTAAGGCTTCGAAGGATAGGTGGATGTGGGGGTTAGGGCTACAAGGGATAGGGATAGGTGGATGGTCTGGTAGTGGTTCTAGAGAAGCAGGGAGAGAGAGAGAGAGAGAGAGAGAGAGAGTGGATGAGAGAAACACTACAAGAAATCTAGGCTATTGTGACAAATTTGGTGACGAAATTTTTTTTGTCTTAAAATTTAACCCAAAGATGACGAAATATTAATTTTGTCGTTTGTTTAATTTTTCCCAAAAGTATAGAAGACGAAAACAAAATTTCGTCTGCAAAAATGAGGCGCCAATTTCATTTGCATTGGCGCGAATTATTTTAGCTCATTGAAGACGAACATTTTTTCACAAAATAATAATTTTTTTTGTGACGAACGTAATTCGTTGCCAATAAATTCCATACCTATTAAATGATGTCGTTGCATATTTCCGTTTATTAGGTGACAAATATATTTTTGTCTAGGAAGGATAAGTTATGGAAGACGAAAATATTTCGTCACCAATAAACATTCCATCATGCAGACAATGTCATTTCATCTTTCTATTAAATAGGCGACAAATTATTTTTTGTCTCGAAAGAATAAGTTGTGGGAGACGAAAATATTTCGTCACTAATAAATTCTAATTGATTGCGTGACAAATATATTTTTAGTCTCATAAGGTTAAGTTGTGGAAGACAAAAATATTTCATCACCAATAAATAATTATTTGTTATGGTATTTAAGGATACAAAAATATTTATCACTAATCATTTCTCTTATTAAAATGCCATGGTTTTGTATTTTCGAAGCACATTGAAACTGTAACCCCAAGAGCTACACTCTGACACTTATCACTCATTTTCATGTATACGGACCTTGAAGTCGTGACCCAAGAAAACACTTTCTTCAAACCCTCATTTCTCTCTCGCACTTGAGCTACTCCTCTCTCACAAGTATTGAAGTCGTGACTCAAGAAGACATTCTGTAAACCATTTCTTCTATTTTCGCGCTAAAGCTCACTACAAGAAAAATCACTTTTGGTGACTAAAATTTTAGTCGCCAAAGGTCCAATTTTAGTCGCCAAAAGTCGTCTTTTTACCTTCCCCGACTAAATTTTTTAGTCGCCGATTTTGTCGCGAATAAACGGTCTCAGAAGGTTTTGGCGACTAAAAAGGTTTTAGTCAGGAAAAAGACAGGTCTTTAGCGACCAAAGTTTTGTCGCCAATACTCAATTCCACTGTTTTAAATTATACATTTGGCGACTAATCTTTTAGTCGCCAATAGTTGATGGAACACCGACCAAACTATTTAGTCGCCAAAACAAATACTTTTGGCGACCAATAGTTTAGTCGCCAAAGGTTGTTTCGGTGAAAAAAAAAAAAGCTAACTTTTTTGCTTTTTCTGAGATTCGAACCACCAATCTTCTACCTTCTAAACCTTTAGTAAACACTGCTTCCACTATACCACTACAACGTCACATGAATATATATGCAATATATATTATTTATATACTATATTGACCCGTATTATATAAAACTATATATATAAATATAATTATTTTTATGCAAATATATTTATGTAAAAATAAATTATTTACTAAAAAAAATTGAAGCCACTTTTGGCGACTAAATATATATTATTTAGTCTTTAGTCGCCAATAATGTAATTTTGGGCTACTAAAATATTTTTTAGTCGCTAAAAAATAAGTTCTGGCTGAAAATAGCATTTTTGGCAAGTAAACTATTTTTAGTCGCCAAAAACGTCCCTTTTTGGCTACTAAACTGAATTTTAGTCGCCACTTGCCTGTTTTTAGCTACTAAATTTTTTTTAGTAGCCAAAAAACTTCACTTTCAGCGACCAAACTGTTTTTAGTCGCCAAAACACGTAGAATCGGCGACCAAACTGTTTTTTAGTCGCCAAAACCTATACTTTTGGCTACTAAATTATTTAGTCGCCAAAAACCATCACTTTTGGCTACTAAAAACCCTTTCGTTGCTAAAACCCATACATTCGGCGACTAAATCTGTTTTTAGTCGCCAATAACTATATATTTGGCTACTAAACTCTTTTAGCCGCTACTAATTCCTTTTTAGTCGCCAATTGTGCTACTTTTAGCGATGAAAATTTGGTTTTTAGTCGCCAAAACTGCTTTTCCTTGTAGTGGCTCCTCTCTTCTGTCTCACACTTAAGCCCTTCGTGCATGCTAGCATTGAAGGTATTATCCAAAGAAGGCACCCTATGCAAACCTACTATTCTTTCTCACAGTGAAGGCCCCTCTTGCACGCAAGCAATTTTTCTCATTGTCTAAAACCAAGTCTACCCTTTTCGTTAGAACACCCATTTCAAAAAAATTGAAGGTCAAAACCTCTCTCCACAAAAAAAAAAAAAAAAAAAGATAATTAATGTGACTATTTTTTTTTGTGAGAAAAAATACAGAGAAACAAATAATAAAAAATTTGTAATTTTCAAAAATTAATAGAAAACATTGCCTTGTTTAGTATGGAGTTTTCAATAATTAATTTTTAAAATTTGGTGGTAAAATTTATTTTCGTTTTAGAATGTAACCCAAACATGACCAAATATTACTTTTGTCGTTGCTTTTAATTCTTCTCAAAACTATAGGAAATGAAAAAATAAATTCGTCAGAAAAAAAAAGAGGCGCCAATTTTTTTTCTTGTTGGAGCCAATTATTTTAGCTCATTGGAGACAAACATTTTTGTCACAAAATTTAAAGTTTTTTGCGACAAAAGGAATTCGTCACCAAATAAATTCGAAACTTATTAAACGATGTCGTTCATTTTCTTATTTATTTGGTGACAAATATATTTTTTGTCTGGGAATGATAAGTTATGGGAGACGAAAATATTTCGTCACCAATAAACTCTTCATGCTCGTTTTGTCTTTCTGTTAATTAGGCGACAAATATATTTTTGTCTTGGAAGGATAAGTTATGGGAGACGAAAATATTTCGTCACCAATAAACTCTTCATGCTCGTTTTATCTTTCTGTTAATTAGGTGACAAATATATTTTTGTCTCGGAATGATATGTTTTGGGAGACGAAAATATTTTGTCACTAATAAATTCTCCATGTGTCATATTGCATTTGATTGATTCCGCAACAAATATATTTTCGTCTCATAAGGTTAAGTTGAAGGAGACGAAAATATTTCGTCACCAATAAATTCTCCATCCCCACACAATGTTGTTTTGTATTTTTGTTGGTTAGGCAACGAACATATGAGTTTGAGACGAAAATATTTTATCATTAATTATTTCTCTTTATTAAAATGTCGTCAGAAACTAAGAGACATCTCACCTTAATCACTTACTTTCACACACACACAAATATAAAGTCATGACCCGAAAAGACACCCTCTACAAACCCTCATTTCTCTCTCGCACTTGAGTCTCCTCTCTCACAAATATTGAAGCTGTGACTCGAGAAAACAATCTCTATAAACCATCTCTCTATTTCGCACTAAAGCTCCTCTATTTTTCTCACATTTAAGCCGTTTATGCATGCAAACATTATTATCCAAGAAGACATTTTGTGCAAAGCTACTATTCTCTCACAATAAACCCCTCTCCACAAAAAGAAAAAATAATAACAATAATTAAACAAGGAAACAAATATAAGAAATCTAGGCTATTATGACAAAATTTGGTAACGAAATTTTTTTATTCTTAAAATTTAACCCAAAGATGACAAAATATTAATTTTTTCATTTTTAATTTTTCTCAAACACATAGGAGACGAAAAAAAATTTCTTCTGCAAAATCAGGCACCAATTTCATTTGCATTGGCACGAATTATTTTAGCTCATTGGACACGAACATTTTTGTCACCAATAAACACTTCATCATGCAAACGATGCCGTTTCATCTTTCTATTAATGGACGACAAATATATTTTTGTCTTGGAAGAATAAGTTGTGGGAGATGAAAATATTTCGTCACTAATAAATTCTGATTGAATTGCGCGACGAATATATTTTTCGTCTCATAAGGTTATGTTGTGGAAGACAAAAATATTTCATCACCAATAATAAATTCTCTGTTCTTGTATTTAAGGAGACAAAAATATTTTATCACTAATTAATTCTCTTTATTAATATGCCTATGGTTTTGTATTTCAGAGCACTGAAACCGTGACCCCAAGAGACACACTCTAACCCTTATCACTTATTTTCATGTGCACGGACACTCAAGTCGTGACCCAAGAAGACACTTCTTACAAACCCTTATTTCTCTTTCGCACTTGAGCCTACTCTCTCTCACAAGTATTGAAGTTGTGAAGCAAGAAGACACTCTGTAACCATTTCTTCTATTTTCGCACCAAAGCCACCTCTCATATGTCTCAACATTAAGCCCTTCATGCATGCCAGTATTGAAGCTGTTATCCAAAGAGGCACCCTATGCAAAACCGACTATTCTTTCTATAGTGAAGGCGCCTCTTGCATAAGCACTTTTTCTTATTGTCTGAACCAACTCTACCCTTTCTATTTTAGACACCCACTTTAGAAAAATCGCAGGTCAAAAACCCTTCTTCACAAAAAAAAAAAAAAAAAAAAAAAAAAAAAGATAATTAATGTAGCTGTTTTTTTGTGAGAAAAAAAAACAGAGGAAAAATTAATAATAATTTTTTAATTTTCAAAATTAATAGAAAACATTACCTTGTTTAGTATGGAGTGTTCAATAATTAATTTTTAATTTTTTATCAATATTTTTTTAGTGAACGTTTTTTAATATTATAAATTTTTTTTTTTTACTTTTTAAATCCCTTTAATTTAGATGAGGGAAAATTGCAGCAGTTGTCCTGGTACTTTGGTCCTTGTGTCATATAAATGGTATGTGCCATATCTATACTATCATCTATATTCTATCTATCTATCAATCAATCTATCTATCAATCAATCTATCTATATCTATCTATCTATCTATATCTAATATATTATATATGAAAAATGGGAGTTTTTAACTTACAAGCCTTGTGGGAGCTCTAATATCCCAATCTTAATTTTCTAAATTTTGGTTTAAAAAAAAAAACTTCAGCATGTATTGACTTCTCTCAACCTATTTTTTGACTTCTTCTATATCTACTCCTATACCCTTTCAACTGTTCCATACATTTATGGCTAGTGATGAGATTGTTAAATTATTTTTATAAAAAAATATTTAAAAAAATAATTTGTATATTAAAATATCTAAAACAAGCATAAATTCTTATTAAATCTATCTATCTATCTATTTATCTATTATATAAGGAAAAAAAGGTTTCTAACTCACATGCCTTGTGGGAGTTCCAAATTATCCCAATCTTAATTTTTTTAAATTCTTCATTTAAAAAAAAAAAACTCAGCATTTATTGACTTCTCCTAACCCACAAGCCTTTTTGACTTCTCTCATACCTACTCCTACACCCTTTTCAACTTCTCCATACATTATGGTTATTGATGGGATTGTTAATATATTTTTATAAAAAAAATTTTAAAAATAATTTGTATATTAAAAAAATATCTAAAACGAATATAAATTCTTATTAAATCTATCTATCTATATATATATATACTATATATTTATGCTCGCATGATTGCATTCATTCATTTGTTTTGCATGCACTGGGCTTGGGGCATTATACTAACTGCATTGTATTTCAATTCCAAGTTGAATACGGTGTTAGCTGTAGTATCTCATATGCCATTCTTAGGATAGCCGAGCCTATTGTAGTTGCATTTGCATGTGTTGCACTAACCATTTTAACATGAACTAGGATAATGCATTGATTACTAAACTAGTTTCTGTTTTGGCTCGGAGTACTCGATAAGTGTTTATGTTTTAGCATCCTTGCATGCGTGTGAGTGACTGCCATGATAGCATGTTTACCATGAGGCTAACTGCTTATGCTGATATACCTGCCTGAATGCCCTGTGGGTGAAGGTTGGATTATCTGAATTGGAATAATGCATTGACTGTTGAGTTTTAAGCCCACTTGAGAGTGACAAATCATCTTGTTTTCTTAAAGCCCACCTGAGGGTGGAAAATTCGCATTTTAGCCTACCTGCGAGTAGCAAACCGTTTCAAAAGCAAACATGAGGTGTTTTGTTCCAATTCAGGCGATCCAATCTATACTTGTATGGTGTGTGCATCACGTCGTAAATCTAGGCTAATAACTGGAATAAGAGCACATAATGTTTTCAAAACTCGATATCATGGTTAGTAGAGGTCGATCTTTGATCGGGCAAGCGGGGGTGCTCACGAAGTGACCTTCCCCAATCGTTACCAAGTTCCCGAGCCGAGGCAACTTTGGTGATGACGAACACGTGGCCTTAGGCAAACGAGTCAGGGTTTCCTAAATTCCCCAAAATAAAATATTTAAGGTGGCGACTCTGTATACTGGCAAAGCAGTCCATGTTTGGCACTTCTTTCAAAAAAAAAATCTGTTTTCAAAACGATTTTCGGTTTG
>NW_021025492.1:1105310-1121795 GCF_004153795.1 Camellia sinensis | reverse complement strand
AAAGCACCACTCCAAGTGTCCCTCGTGCTCCTCCTCAGAAGGCGAATAGATAAGGATATCATCCACAAAAACGACTTCAAACTGATCCAAGAATTTCCGAAAGATCCGGTTTCATCAAATCCATAAAAACTGCCGGTGCATTGGTGAGCCCAAATGCATCAACTAGAAAACTCATAGTGGCCATACCGTGTACGGAATGCCGTCTTCGGAATATCCTCCTCCCTGACCCTCAACTGGTGGTAACCCGATCTCAAGTCTATCTTAGAAGAAACAACGGGAACCTCTTTCAACTGGTCAAACACGATCATCTATACGAGGGCATAGGCGTACTTATTCTTAACCGTAGCCCGATTCAATTTTCGGTAATCTATACAAAGTCTCAAGCACCACCTTTCTTTTTAACAGAGAGGCCGGTGCTCCCACGGCGAAACACTAGGACGTATAAAGCCCTTATCTAGCAACTCCTGGAGCTGAATCTTTCAACTCAACTAACTCGGCTGGGGCAAAACGATAAGGTGCCATAGAAATCGGAGCCGTGCGGGCACTAGGTTAATAGAGAACTCAATCTCTCGCATGTGGTGGCCAAACCAACAAGATCCTCGGAAAGACGTCCAAGTACTCAAAAACCACCCTTGGCAACACAATCTGAGACTCATCATCCTCACTAATCGAAAGGTTAGCAAGTAGACCACTAAGCTCACTCCGTCCTCGCGGAAACATACCCCGGTGGCCAACACATTACCCACCCGGTCCCCCAGAAAATGAAAATACTCTCCGCTCACGTACAACAAGTGACCCTCTGGCGGTAGCAATCAATAACTGCCGGTATGACGATAACCTCCATAACCAAAAGACATCGAACCTCTCATAGGCATAACTACAAAGGGAAAATGGGATTCTATGGTAATCAACCTCTATATCACAACCCCTAACACCGTGTTTCAAAATCAATTCACCCCCAAGAGGGGACACTACACAAATAGGAGATGCTAACTGTGCTAACTCCAACTCCAAAACAGATGCAAATGCAGCAGACACAAAGGAAGAAGATTCACCCGTTTCAATCAAAACATAGCAACCGAGTTGCCAAAACACAGAAGGTACCTCTCACAACTGATGGTGCGGTACAAGATCCCTGCCGGGTAACAGCATACACGCGCCCAGACGACCTCTGATCAACCTGCTCACCCCTAGGAGCATAAGATTGCTGCACTGACTGGGGACGATGAAGCCCCCTGATTGGCCCTCGAGGCCCTGACCCGAACTGAGCTGGCTGCTGACCCTGAAATCTGCCTCAAACCAGATGCCACCAGGTGTGCCACCCAACTGAGGCAATACCTCTTCATATGCCCTGGCTGACCACACTGATAACACCGAAGTGGCTGGCTCTACCCGACTCTGGTTCTGAGATCGAGCCGAAGATGATGCTGCTCTCTGCACTCCTCCCCTCTGAGGAACAAACTGGAGATTGTGGTCCAGCTGGCCACACTTGAAACAGGTAATGTCTCCCTGACTGTTTTTCCCCGAACTAGCACTCGGCACAGAAAAGTCGATCTAGAAAAGCACCCTGAGGACCTGCTGGGGATTAAAACCCTTCTGTCTCCTACCATCACTGCTGACTATCCTGACTCCTTCTTGGAGCCCTTCTGTCCTTCCTCCTCCTCCTGCATCATGATCTCCATATGGGCTGCAGCATCAACCATACGCCCATAAATCCCGAATCATAGTTCCCCCAACTCTCAGCTTGAGGCCATGCCTCAACTTCTTCTCAAAACTCAATACAACGGCGTTCCCCAGACGCCACCAACTCAGGTGCAAACCTGGACAGCTAGTAAATGCAGCCTCAAACTCGGCCACAGAAGAACTCGACTGCTTAAGCTGACAAAACTGGTCTCTCAGGTTCTCCCTGACTGCTGGAGATAAGAACTTCTCCTGGAAAGCATTCACAAAAGCCTCCCATGTACCTCCTATACGACCCTTAGTAAATTTCACCACTGACCCGCATCCCCCTTCAACTGGAAAGATGCCAAGGTCACTTTTCAACCCCTCGTCTTCGATGCCAAGCATCTCAAACGTCTTTCGTTGTCTGTTCGACCATTCATCTGCTTTAAGTGGCTCTTTAGGATCACCCACCAATTCATCTGGGTTAGATCGAAGAACTCCCTCTTCAGAAAGGAAGGTCCTGCATCCGCAACAACAACCTGAGCTTGATTCTCAAGCTCTGAGGATGCCTACTGACTCCCTGAAGCCCCTGCTAATCTCGGGCTAGAGCGCCCATAGCCTGCTGGCCTACTGGCCTCGGCCACATTGGCCTGGCCAATTCCCTCCTGAACTTCCGGAATCTCCTCTGGCACAGGCACCTTCTGCCTACCCGGCCTACCACGCCTACCGCGTCCTCGTCCTCGTCCTGACATCCTAATAAAGGAAACAAAGACATTAGCACATTATTAAATGTGCTGAAGCTAAACACTCACGTCTAATGCATTGACAACAATAATTCATTCCACGTAAAGCCATAATCACATAAGCACCTACGGAATTTTCATTCCCGGATAATGATAGTCCCAATTGCGTTACTATAGTTCCGGTTGGAAGCTAGCAGTGGTCAAGTGCCTTTCCAACAAGACTACTAGAAACTCAAGGGTCCAATCATCATCCCAGAAATACATTCCATACCCACCTAATCACATCAACATGTTATCACATAAGCATGTAACGTTACATAAGTCTCTATCAAACGAGACGAACCCATTGTGCATACTAATTCACTTCCACGTACCCCAAAGTATTCAAACCCAGTACGCTCTGATACCAATTTGTAACGCCCTCCAAAATACCCATTATATATATATCATTGACATGCATTATTTAAAGAAAACACTTTAATAATTCAATTATAATATCCATCAGAGTCTTACTAAACAAAAGCATTACATGTAACATCAAAAGTAAATGCCCTACCGGCTTACATCTTTCCAAGGCAACACTTGGACACAAAGTATGAGTTCTAACTCAAATATAAATAAAGCCCTAGGCTTGAGTGTTTACATTGTACCAACAATGAAAAACAAATAACAAAAATAGTAAATCAAAATCCAAGTCCTTCAAGCTAAAGTCCTTGGAGGTAGCTATCACCAGAACCTGAAATGATGTTCCCATAAAGGGTGAGCCACAGCCCAGATAGAAATATACTAAACCACATATAAGCAATGAATAAGTAATAGCATTCAACAGATGGTAACCAAGATAATCAATTACTTCATTTACCGTCTCATGACACTATTGTCTAAGACACGTTTACTTTCCAATTTTATCAACATGACTCAAACCTGGCCAAACTTACAACAGTGATTACATAATCATATTCATATCCTTCCAATATCAACGAACAAATGAGACTCCAAGCTCAAATCAAAACACTTCATACTTCCAGATTGATACACATTTTAGTGCTGTATCAATAAAACACTTCTATATAAATAGCACACATAAAAGTGACGCTAATGGAGTCCATCCCATATCTCCTCCCAAACAAAATCCGGTTTAGAGTCCATCCCCTATCTTTCCCTAAACCGTGGAGTAATCCCCTATCTCCTCCACACAAAACAATGTATGCAAATGCAATGCTCAATCAATACACGTATTTTCTGTATCAATGCAATAGTCAAAAATTAATGACTTAACCAATGTGATTAGTTTCAGTTATTCCTAATCCACATGCAATGTCTACAACAATCACGACTATCCTCCACCGATAGCCCAAAACAGTTATTCTTAAACTGAAAATAACTATGTCAACAATTCAATAGACAAATGATTCAAATTATCCAACTACGCCATTTAAACAATGAATTCCCCAATTCCATGAATTTAACCATCTTTTCCCAATTCCATGAATTAATTATACAAATTAATTTAATAATACAACTAGGGTTTTTCCCAAAATTTACCAAAGTATCCCCAACATATCGAAATACCAAAACTTAGAACAAAACTATAAAATGGAGTAGGAAATCCCTACCTCGAAGAAAATAACCCAAATGGTGAAGACAGAGATGAGTGCCAAATACCAATGTGCTCCAAATCGTCAAATGTTCAGATTAAATGAAAGCCCTCGACTCCCTCTATGTTTTTAATAAAACAACTAGGGTAGAAACACCTCTAAATAGATCAAATTAAGAAAGAAGGTGAGTAGGGAGAGAGAGAAGTCGGACCTAGGGTTTGGAATCAAAAGAAGATGAAAAAGACTGATCAAAACTCGCTGCTGTGTATATAAACTGGACAGGCTCGCTCGAGCGAAAACTTGGTCGCTCGAGCGACCAGACACAGAGAAGATACGCTCGAGCCAAGGAAGCCTTGCTCGAGCCAACAACCCAAAAGCTCGCTCGAGCGAAAGAAAACTCGATCGAGCGAAGAACTCAAACCCTCAGGTCTGAAACCAGAAACACGCTCGAGCGAATGAACTATCGCTCGAGCGAAGAACGAACTAACTCGCTCGAGCGAAGAAAAGCTCGCTCGAGTCAAGAATGCACAGTTACAGGTCCAAATCAGACGCAAACTCTCGCTCGAGCTACCAACCCGGCTCGAGCGAAGAACAAAAAAAAACATCTCGCTCGAGCGACAAACTCCTCGCTCGAGCGAAGATCCAAAATTCTGGACAGCAAACACTTGGTTTCTAAACCCAACCAACCTGAAACAAACCTGCGCAATACATCCTATAAGTCCAAATGAGAAAATAAGGGACAACTACGACAATTATACAATGACAGAATCTACGGAACCTAAGTCCGGATACAATAATCAAATGGGAGAAGACCGGGGTCGCTATAGCCATTGTAATCTGAAATATAAAATATTTAATGAGTTTAAGATTACTCACTGAGATTTGAAGTTCTTGTAAACAAGGGGAGTTCACAATCAAACTGAACTTGTGAATTGGTCCATCATGAAGAAAAAGAAACCGAGTAATGAACTTTGCAAGGCTGTCCTTGACAGCTCCTTTGTCATTACAAAGCGTTGCACAATTGTCATCAAATACAAGTTGAGTAAGGTTAGCCCATTTATACCTCCATTTACTCGATAAACTGCATGTTCTTACTGCATCCCTTGTCGGAAGCTTTGTTAGGATGGTTTCTATAATACTTTGAGGTAGATCACTAATCAAATCTTGCCCTAAAACATTATCCATGTGCAGTTTTCAGTTGAATTACCTACAGGCACAGAAGAAAACAATACATTAACAGTCTTTCGGATTTCACAACAATTAAATATGAACCAAAGCGATGTGTGGCTATATTTGTTAGTATTTCTCTTGGTTGATATATTTGTTAGTATTTTTATCTAATATGACAGTATATTTGTTCCAATAAAAAGACTTGAGTCACATTTTATATTAAATTTGACATAAAATTTAACAAAGTTATAATTAAGTAATGGATTCAACTATTAAATGGAATTGAAATTTTAAAAGATCTAGCCAAATAGAACAAATTTTCAAACACCACAAAAATAGAAATATATAAAAAAAAAATTATATTTAACTATTATTTTGACACAACAGAAATATATAGAACAACATACTGATAATCTGAAAATCTACAATACAAACCAATCAAACAAACAAATAGATCTGAAAAGATGGAATAAATATCACCTCCATATGCCCAAAAAAAGCCCAAATCAATAAATGAAATCAACAAAAAACGAATTAGAAAATAGTATGATATTTGGAATCAAAACCAAGGGTTGATTTCAACAAAACTCAGAATCTTAGAGTAGAAGAATTGAAGAAGAGAAGAAAAGAAGGGAATAATATACCTCAGTCGTCACCGTCGCCGTCGCTTGTCGCTCGCTGCCGGTCGAAGGATGGAGACATATTCCCTAAATCGAGAGGGGGGGTTGGCTGGAAGGGCATATTCCCTAAATCGATATGTATATCTATATATAACAAAACATAGGGTTTAGGGTTTCAAATCTTACTTTTTGGTGGAGATCAATGGAAAACAGGGACGATCGCCGGCAATCTTCGATGTGTGGAACAGTTCTTCGTCGTTCAGCAGTGAGAGAAGAGGAGAAGAGGAGAGCATCGTTTGAGAGAAGGGTTAGGTCTGAAATCAGAACTGTGTTTATATAGTGGCATTTTCGTGATTTCTTAAGTTTTGAAGGGGCATTTGAGTCATTTTGCCCCTCCAAAAATAGCTGCGCGCTTAAGCTGTAAAATTAAGCACCCTTGGAGCAACTTTTACATTTAAGCCGAAAATGACTTAAATTAAGCCATAATCTCTGCCTTATAGGCCCTGTTTGGTAGAGCTGTGGGAAAGTACTTATAGCTTATACCTAAATAGCTTATAGCTTATAACTATGAAGATAAGTTGATTTCTGACTTATAAATTAAGCATCTCCAGCCCCACTCAAAGAATAAGCTGATTTCTGACTTCCAAAAAGCTATAAGTTATAAGCTATAAGCTAAACCAAACACATCAAAATAGCTTAAATTAAGCTGAAAGCTGAAATAAGCTGCTTTTAAGTTCTGCCAAACAGGCACATAAGTTTTACCAAACACACTAATATAGCTTAATTTAAGTTAAAAACTTATTTAAGTTAATTTTTTTTTTTTACCAAACACCCCATTAATGAGTTCCACCTCACCAGCTCAATCTTTCCTCTAAATCTCCAAACAAACATGGCAAAAAGAAAGCATTACATGAAATTAGGGATTGTTTGGGATGATCTAAATAAGCCTCCGTTTGGGAAGTGGATTGGTTTTTTGGCTTTTTGACTATTTTAGCCTGGGCTATTTTAGCCTGGTTTGGGAAGGACTTTTTGGCTTTTTGGCTTTTTTTGTGAGAGAGGATTGTAATGATTATGGGTTGGATTTGATGTTTTGTTTTTTGTGGCTAAAATAGCCTATTTTGTTTTTTGTGGCTATTTTAGCCAAAAAAGCCTGACTTTTTTCTTCCCAAACGGAGCTTAAGTATATTTTTTAACTTTTTACAAAAAAACGTGAAATATGGGTTGAATTTGAAGTGATGTAATAAAAATATAATGTGATTTAAATGAAATGATGTAATTTAAATAAAATAGTGACTTTTTAATTTTTTTATATTATGCCAAACTAGGCCAAAGTTAATTAGCCAATTCAATTTGATCCCTATAAACAATCTTTTAGACGAAAACATAAGACTATCTCTGACGGTGAATCAAATTTTTCACCAAATTTGAGTTAAAAAAAAGTTAATTTTCTCAATTTTATATTTCTTCCTCCAATCATGCATCAAAAGGGAAGGGTAGATCGGTAAGCAATTTTTTTTATCTGTTTGAATCTTTTTGACCGGTTTGAACCTACCTATTTAAAAGGGAACTGGTCGACCAGTTGGTCAACTGACGACCGGTCAATTGGTCTCCTCCAACGATCACATACAATACAATAGTGAAATTTGTACCCTATTCTCATTTTAATAAATTTTTTGATGAAATTCTCATTTTAATACCAATTTATTGAAACTATTGAAACACCTAAAAAAAATAATTTTTTCACCAAAATTTAAATCTGATTCCAGGTTTGGTTAAGCATGGGTGATGCTCTAACTTGTGATATTCTTTGATTATGAGCTCAAACACTCCTTTGTCCTAAT
Source organism: Camellia sinensis (assembly GCF_004153795.1). Classification (NCBI taxonomy): domain Eukaryota; kingdom Viridiplantae; phylum Streptophyta; class Magnoliopsida; order Ericales; family Theaceae; genus Camellia; species Camellia sinensis. The sequence goes on along the minus strand of NW_021025492.1, from coordinate 1,114,161 downwards.
TTTGCAGTTCTCACACACTCTCTCTCTCTCTCGTTTGAAGCTTGATGTGAGAAAATGGATCATGAAAATCGATTTATCATTACTCGTTAACGATAGATCTAACATATGAGATGTCACGCTTCAATCAGGTAGATCTATCATTTTTCACACACACACACACACAGATCATGAAGTCTATGGGTTTGATTCTTCATCATCTTCATATTTTTTTTTTTTTTTTTTTGCCGATTTGAGATCTGAAGCTTCGTTCACAACAGATCTATCTTTTCCTTTATTTTTTTTTTTTTTTTTTTTGTAGATGTGGTGCATTTCTCACTCTCTCCGCCTCATATGTATGTGTATCTATAGGTCTACGAAGAAAACAGTGATTAGTTCTCGTTTTTGTTCAAATTATCAATTTTATTTGAAAGGCAGGGTTGGTCTTCTGTTTTGGTTGTTTTGTTTCTAGATCTGAGCACGACTTCATTACTTTTCTGAGGTTTGTTTTTGTTTTCTTACTCTTGTTTTTTTACATCGATTACCGATTCGAATTTAGACTCATCAAAGTTCTACTTCTCTCGAAGATCACTGCTTGATTTTTTTACTAATTTTAAGTGTTTCAAATTGATCTTATCGTTTCATCGTCTTGTCTGATTCAGATGGCTTCGATGATGATCTCTCTTGCCTCTGCATCTGCCTCAGCTTCAGCAAGATAATCGCAAGGTACCATTAACCTCTGCTCCACAAGTGCTTGCACGGCTGGTACAATCAAACCTCTGCTCCTTCACATCTCACATATACATACATTCATATATCTATATGACTTTTTGTGCTTGCTTTTTAACCATTATTATTGATATTCAATTTAATCATTGGAATAATCTACACGTTGTGTTTTGCTTGAATGTTTAGTATTTGCTTATAATTTCTAGCTTTATATGGCACCCAAAAAAAATATTAGTTTGTCTGATTTAATGTCTAGCAGTAGTGGTTCCTTGTGCGATATATTACTCAGTTTCTTCTTTGTTCAATATTTTATTGACTTCAAGTTTGAATTCTTCTCATGTCATTGCCATAAAGGTCTTTACAGAGGTTTTATTTGATGTACTGCCTTATCCCCATCATCCAACTGAATGATTTTTCTATTCTTTTACTGACAACCATGATCAGATTGTGGTATCCTTTCATTCTTTCATATTCTCTATATTCAATTAGGATTTTTTTTTTTGGCAGTTGACTGGTAAGATCCAGTGAAGGATTCAACCATGATCAGATTGCTTAGAAGGTTCAATTTCTCACTTTTCTCTCTTCTGATTTATATATTTATGAAATTTTGCGTACCAATAACCAAGTCAGTGATGAATATGAGCGCAATCCAGTACCCTTATTCCCCGCACGCTTGTTAGCTGGGACCCTGATCCGCATAGACCAATAGATTGAGACAAAGCGGTCTTCTCTGCTCACAAAGCAGAATTCGCTATTGGCAAGATGATATGCTACTCTCTACTCCAAAGGAAGTTCTAATTTTGTGCTTTAATTTGAATTGAGCAGTCTTTGGGTATCAAGGGTAAGATGTTTGCTATGAAACACTATGAGTTTCCTTATTGAATCATGAGATGTGAGATTTGATTTCTTTGGCTGATTAGAGCCGGTTCAGAGTGTTTGATTGTCACTTGCATTGTTATTCAATTTGCATTTCTATGACTTTGATCTGTTTTACCTTGGGAAGATCTCAGAATGGATCTCCTTTTTTCCTTCATTTCAAGTTTTTACTTTTTATTCCATTTGCTGAGCACTCGTGTTGCTTATACACTTGATGGTAGGTGCATCATCTTAGACTCATTCCTTTTCATGTTGTGCATGACATGGCGACATCACACTTTTTGAAGTGTTTGTCAACATTGCTGTTGGACTAAATGAATCTGTATCTGTTTGTTTTGATGAAAAAAGCTCCTAGAAAGTTTTTGCAAACAAATCAACTTTTAAGTTCCCATTTGGTTCTTGGAAAGAATTAGGGGAAGGAAAGGACAGTAAAGAGGCTTAAAAATTGAAATGGTTCATTTTAAATGTTCTCTCTCTCTCTCTCTCTCTCTCTCTCTCTCTCTTTCTTCATCATCTTTATGTATTAGGATGCTTTATCAGAAGGAAACCATTTAGTGGTAGAGAATATTTCTTTCTTTTAGGAATTCTTTGTTCTCACAGTTTAGGAATATTTCTTTCTTTTACTCAGTAATCTCATTCTCCTTGGCCGCAGCACAGTTTAGGAATATTTCTTTCTTTTAGGAATACCAAAGTCCATGTAAAGACACTGAAATATTAAGTGGAACGGAAAGGGGAAAAAAAAGACTAGATGTTACATTTGCTAGGTTAGTTAAATTTTTGCTCTGTGCTTTTATATTTAAGTCTCTGATACTATCTTATCCGTGGAACTTGTTGCAGATTGTTTTGTACACGGAGTTATATGTAAGTGAAACATTGATTTTGACTTCCTTAGTCACTTGGACCATACTTATTTCCAAAGCATTTTTCTAAAATTTATTTTCTGCGAGTGCAGTCATATTGTGTGGAATTTATTATTTTGGAAGGGGATAATCTCACCAGGCTGTTCCCTGGTACATCCTTGAACTAGACTTGTTTGCAACTTGACTCTATGTTCTTCCAACTATTTGGCTTTGGGATCTCCGTGTCATATCTTACCTTTCAGGTGTTTCAGAGTATCTTTTATTTCTGTCAAGTGCCTCCACTGTGTTAATATTCTTCTAAATATAATTATATGATATGAATTTTCTAAACATTTGATATTCATCTTGCAGCCGGAGGGGTCATTGCAACATTTGTGATAGTTCTTCGTGTGATTTTTCTTGGTACCGTGGATGGAATCGGACAAGGTTCTGAAAAGCGGTTGCGGTCGTCGTAACGGTGGCGGTGACGCGGTTGCGGTTGCGGGGTGTAAAGGCCGTAGTGTAACGGTTGCGGTAACCGGAACCATGATTTTTTTTATTTTTCGCACAATTTGAAAAAAACTTACCGATACGCATATTTTTTTCCATGATCATATTTATTTGGTTAAAAATAAATATTGATCAATTTTTGTAAATTTTTAAGTATGATCCAATATATTTCATATTTTTAAATCACTATAAACTGAGTTTTTTACATTTTATTTTAATAATTAATGACTTTATATTTTACAAAAAATCAATCACTAACTATTATATATATATATATATACATATTTTAACCAAGCCAAATAGATAATGACCACACTTCTTATTATTATTATTATTTTCAAACAATATATAGATATACACACACAAACAAAATGGTTTAGTGATAGCAGCTTAATCTTCCCTCTTCTCTCTCTCTCTCTCTCTATATATATATCTCTTGCTCCTCCATTTTCTCTCTTTATCTTCCCTCTTCTCTCTATCCTTCTTCCCCCACTTTCAGCTTTTTTTTGTGTGTTTTTTCGAAAGAAATAGTTTGGAATTGTTACATAACGGTGCATAACAGGCTGTTACGGCACCGTTATGACCGCTACGGCAGCCGCTACAGCCTACACACCTGTGAATCTCATTCACACTGCAAAAGCAGCCGTAACGGGTGGCAGTAACCGCCAAAACCGTTACGTAACGGCGTTACATAATGGTTGCGGCCGCTTTTTAAAACCTTGGAATCGGATTTCATCAAACTGGTCCAGTAGTGAGCTGGAGCCGCATTCCTTTCGCCATTGGTGTGTATGGGTTTTGCTATTCTGGGCATTCTGTGTTCCCAAATATTTACCAATTCATGGCTGATAAAAGACAATTTACCAAGGCACTAACAGTATGGTATGATAACTGTTATTCTGATGCAACATGAGCTTTTGACTTGCACCTCTTTTAAATACCTTCCCTTTCTTAATGTGCAGCTTTATTTTATGTGTTATAATATATGGGGGTGTTGCAATCATGGGATTTCTCATGTTTGGTCAAGCCACAATCCCAAATAAATTTGAATATGCCACCGGATAGTATTACCTTCAAAGGTGCATTGTGGACAACAGTAAGTATCAGATTCCACATCCTCCTTGATCTCTTATTATCTCATGTATGAGCACTTGATTTTTTTTTTTTTCCGTCCTTTCAATCATTGATGTCTAACTCGGCAGTTTTGTTTTTGTTCCTTTAATTTTTTGTTAAAATTTTGTTTTGCAGGTTATCAACCCATTCACTAAATATCCTTTGACTAAATTATTAAGTTATGAAAATAGGATATTAGATGTAATTTGTGACGTTGTCTGCAAAATTATGAAGTAAATATCCATATTTGATTCCTTAACACTGCGCGTATGCCCCGTTGATGAACCCGTTGACCAGAAGTATCAAGGAACTGCTGCCTGTCAGAATCTCTAGTAGTTTCTGGTGTTTCATTCTGCTGAGGACAACACTTGTCATTTCTTCTGTTATTGTTGCATTTCTCGTTCCTTTCTTCGGTACGCGATGTTTTTACCATTCATTTCCATGTCATATCACTGGCATGTATAATCAAATCATCACCTGCAATCTTAATGTTTGATTCTGTACTTGACATGCACTATATATGTCATTTCTTGGCATTATTTAAGAGCAGTTTGCCTATAGGAAGGTTTTCAAAATGCATTCACCTTAAAATGCATTTTGATTTGTAGTTGCAGTATCAGTAGGCATTCACCTCAAAATGCATTTTTTTTTCTCTTCAAGAATTTAGTTATGTTCCTCCTTTAGGACCACATATTGAAAGTAACAAGATATTGGAATTTAAGGATAATGATCTATGTTTTTGTATTTTAGGCACTGAGCCGGAAAAGCCAAAGATTCATGATTTATGTTCATTCGAAAGGCATGATAGTGGACGTCGAGGACGTAATTATAGGGTCTGCAAACGTCAATCAGCGTTCAATGGAGGGCTCCGGAGACACTGAGATTGCAATGGGAGCCTACCAACCTCATCATACTTGGGCAAGAAAACTATCCAATCCACAGAGACAGGTAACCTTTAATGAGATATTTATATTGAATTTTTCACATTTATTTTAGAATCTCTTATTTATGGAAACAAAATGAATCAAAGTTTTTGTGTGCGCTGTCACGCCCTCAAAATAAACCCATTGTATATATATCATTGACATGCATTATTTAAAGAAAACAATTTATTAATTCATTCATCAGAGTATTACCAAATAAAAGCATTACATGTAACATCGAATTAAATGCCCTACGGGCCAACATCTTTCCAAGCCAACACTTGGATACAAAAAAAAATATGAGTTCTAACTCAATACAAGTAAAGCCCTAGGCTTGAATGTTTACATGTCCTAACAAATAGAAACAATTAACTAAAGATAGTCTTCTTCAAATCCAAAAGCCAAATCCTCCCAAGCTAAGTCCTTGGAGGTAGCTTATCACCTGAACCTGAAAATGATGTTCCCATAAAGGGTGAGCCACAGCCCAGTAGAAAAATACTAAACCAAATATAAGCATTGAATAAAGCTATAGCATTCAATAGATGGTTAACCAAGTTAATCAATTATATCATTAAACTGTCTCATGACACTAATGTCTAAGACACATTTTACTTTCCAACATTATCAATATGGCTCAGAACCTGGCCAAACTTACAACAGTGAACTATATATATCATATTCACATTCTTCCAATGTCAACAAACAAATGAGACTCAGACTCAAATCAAAACACTTCATACTTCCAGTTTGATACACATTTTAGTGCTGTATCAATAAAAACACTTCAATATAAATAAGCACACATAAAAGTGATGCTAATGGAGTCCATCCCCTATCTCCTCCCAAACAAAATCCGGTTCAGAGGTCCATCCTCTATCTTCCCCTAAACTGTGGAGTACATCCCCTATCTCCTCCCACACAATATGCAAATGCAATGCTCAATCAATACACGTATTTTCAGTATTAATTCAATAGTCAAAATTAATGACTTAACCAATGTGATTAGTTTCAGTTATTCCTAATCCACATGCAATGTCTACAACAATCACGACTATCCTCCACCGATAGCCCAAAACAGTTATTTCTAGACTGGAAATAAATATCAACAATTCAATAGGTGAGTGATTTAAATTATCCAACTACACCATGTAATCAATGAATTTCTCAATTTTCATGAATTTAACCAAATTCCCCAATTTCCTTAAATTAATTATACAAATTAATTTATTAATACAACTAGGGTTTTTCCCAAAATTATCCAAGTAACCCCAACATATCAAAATACCAAAACTTAGAACAAAACTTATAAAATGGAGTAGGAAATTCCAATGTGCTCCAAATCACCAAACGTTCAGATTAAATGGAAGCCCTCGACTCACTCTATCTTTTTAATAAAGCAACTAGGGTAGAAACACACTCTAAATAGATCAAACCTAAGAGGGAAGGTGAGTAGAGGGAGAGAAAAGTCGGACCTAGGGTTTTGGAATAAAAAAGAATGTAAAAAAAAAACGTTTTAAAAACCGCTGCTGCGTATTAAAACCCGTCAGGCTCGCTCGAGCGAAGACTTGCTCGCTCGAGCGACCAGACACACGAAAACCACGCTCGAGCAAAGAAAAGCTCGCTCGAGCAAAAAATGCAATGCTTCAGGTCTGCAACCCAACAGCACGCTCGAGCGACAGAATGCTCGCTCGAGCGAGGAACCCGAAAACATACACCTCGCTTGCTCGAGCGAAGCAAAGCTGGATCGAGCCAAAAGACACAAAATACAACCCTGGCTCGAGCGACCAATCCCTGGCTCGAGCGACCAACCCAAAAACTGGACAGCAACACTTGGTTTAAGAACCCAACCAACCTGAAACAAACCTGCCCAACACATCCTATAACTCCAAATGAGAAAATAAAGGACGACAGCAACAATTATACAATGACAGAATAAACGGAACCTAAGTCCGGATACAATAATCAAATGGGAAAAGACCGGGGTCGCTATAACCTCCCCCCCTTAAAAGAATTTCGTCCCCAAAATTAAGCATAAGTTTTTTTTTTTTTTTATAATATGACAACCCAATAGTACACAACTTGACCCAATACTGGTCATTTCATCTTTTTGTCAAGAGGCATCTCACAATATATATAAAACAACATATATTTCAACCTGCATCACTATTATGCATTATTCCTTTTAATGTTAGCAATTCCCATGTCATATTCAATTGCATGATATATACAACACATTCAACAATGTAATCAACATATGCAATGTTACACTAAACTTCTATAATGAAGCAAGTTTCAAGATACACCCATTTACCAAAACATACTCAATGTTTTACAACTTAAGACATATGTAAGGCTCTTAAGTTCAACAATATTACAAAATCTAAATAAAGATTACTCATCAATAAACAAGTCCGGATATTTCTCGCAGACCTCCAACTCACGTTCCCAAGTGGCTTCCTCCACCCCGTGATGTTTCCACAAAACTTTGACCAAAGGAAGGGATGGTTTTGCCTCGCAAAACTTGATCCCGCCTATCCAAGGCTCGAATCGGTCTCTCCTCATACGAGACATCCTCATCAACCATTAAATCGGTCCAATCCAACACATGTGATGGATCCGGCTCATACTTCCGAAGCATACTCACATGAAACACGTCATGTACTCCGGACAACTGGGGTGGCAAAGCTAAACGATAGGCAGCCTCGCCAATCCTCTCAAGGATTCAAAAGGACCAATGAACCGAGGGGACAACTTCCCGCTCTTCCCAAACCTCATCAATCCCCGTCTAGGTGATATCTTCAGAAAGACATGGTCTCCCATGTCAACACAAAGGTCTCCTCCTACGGTCGGCATAAGATTTCTGACGACTCTGTGCTGTAACAAGCCTCTTACGGATCAGCTCAACTTTCTCGTCGTTTCCTCACCAACTCCGGGCCCAACAGAGGTGCATCACCCACCTCGGCCCAACAAACGGGAGATCTACACGGTCAGCCATACAAGGCCTCAAACGGTGTCATACCAATACTAGACTGGAAACTGTTGTTGTAGGCAAACTCCACCAACGGCAAGTGCCTCTCCCACGACCCACTAAAGTCTAGAACACAACTCCGAAGCATATCCTCAAGGATCTGAATAGTACGCTCGGACTGCCCGTCAGTCTGAGGATGATAAGCCGTGCTAAAGGTCAACTTAGTGCCTAAGGCACTCTGCAAACTCTGCCACAACCTGGCAGTGAAACGAGGATCTCTATCTGAGACGATCGTCACTGGAACCCCGTGCAAACTCACTATGTCCGCGAATGTACAAGTCGGCAAGATGATCTACCGAATCTCTAACGCGCATAGATATGAAGTGTGCCGACTTAGTCAACCGGTCTACAACCACCCAAATAGCATCACTACCCCGCGCTGAGTCCTCGGAAGACCCACAACGAAGTCCATAGTGACGTGTTCCCACTTCCACTCGGCAATAGGCAAGGGTTGCAACAAACCCGCTGGCCTCTGATGTTCGGTCTTTACTTGCTGACAAATAAGGCACTTAGATACGAAAGCTGCCAACATCTCTCTTCATACCCCGCCACCAGAACTGGCGACCCAAATCCCGATACATCTTAGTGCCTCCCGGATGCATCGCAAGGCGTGAATGATGAAACTCTTGGAGTACCTCCTGTCGGCAAGACTCCGGCACAAACAGACGGTCTCGGTATCTCACACTCAGGTCGGAATACACCGTCAAACCCTTCTCAACCTTCCACGAGGAAATCTTCTCTCGGAGAGATTCTACCTCAAGATCACCCCTCTGAGCCTCTAATACTCGAGTCACAAGTGTAGGCTGTGCAACAACAGAAAACAAGACCGCAGCCTCAACGGATTCGCCCAGAAGACTCTC
>NW_021025492.1:1092210-1102255 GCF_004153795.1 Camellia sinensis | reverse complement strand
GAATAAAGAGCGAGGATGATGAGACGAAGAAAACGGCGAAACTGAGCAATCTGCGAACTATTCAGAGTCCTTGGAGATATGCACTTCGGAGTTGTGTTCTAACACTTTGGTCGTTGGGAGAGGCCACTGCGTGGTGGTTGAGTTTGGCCTACAACAACAGTGTTCCAGTGCTAGTATTGGTTGCACCGTTTGAGGCCTTGTATGAGCTGGCACCAGTGTAGATCTCTCCCGTTGTTGGGCCCGTAGGTGGGATGCGACCTCGTTGGCCCGGGTTGGGAGGGAAACGACGGAGAAAGTTGAGCCTGATCCGTAGAGAGGCTTTGTACAGCACAGGATCGTCAGAAATCTTATGCCGACCGTAGGAGGAGACCTATTGGGTGTTTGAACATGGAGAGCATGTCTTCTGAAGAATCACCTAGTACGGGGATGATGGTTTGGCTGAAGAGCGGAAAGTTTTCCTGGGTTCATGGTCTTTTTTGAATCCTTGAGGATTGGCGGAGGCTGGCCTATCGTTTAGCTTTGCCACCGCAGTTGGTCGGAGTACATGGACGTTTTCATGTGAGTATGCGTTCGGTAAGTATGAGCCGGATCATCACGATGTGTTGGATGGAACCGATTTATAATGCGTTGATGAGATGTCTCGTATGAGGAGAGACCATTCGATGCCTTGGATAGGCGGGATTCAAGTTTTGCGAGCAAAACATCATTAATACACGTATTTTCTGTATTAATTCAATAGTCAAAATTAATGACTTAACCAATGTGATTAGTTTCAGTTATTCCTAATCCACATGCAATGTCTACAACAATCACGACTATCCTCCACCGATAGCCCAAAACAGTTATTTCTATGCTGGAAATAAATATATCAACAATTCAATAGGCGAGTGATTTAAATTATCCAACTACACCGTTTAATCGATGAATTCCTCAATTTCATGAATTTAACCAAATTCCCCAATTCCCTTAAATTAATTATACAAATTAATTTACTAATACAACTAGGGTTTTTCCCAAAATTATCCAAGTAACCCCAACATATCAAAATACCAAAACTTAGAACAAAACTTATAAAATGGAGTAGGAAATCCCTACCTCGAAGAAAATAACCCGAATGGAGAAGACAGAGATGCGGACCCAAATTCCAATGTGCTCCAAATCACCAAACGTTCAGATTAAATGGAAGCCCTCGACTCACTCTATCTTTTTAATAAAGCAACTAGGGTAGAAACACACTCTAAATAGATCAAACCTAAGAGGGAAGGTGAGTAGAGGGAGAGAAAAGTCGGACCTAGGGTTTTGGAATAAAAAAGAATGTAAAAAAAAACGTTTTAAAAACCGCTGCTGCGTATTAAAACCCGTCAGGCTCGCTCGAGCGAAGACTTGGTCGCTCGATCGACCAGACACACGAAAACCACGCTCGAGCAAAGAAAAGCTCGCTCGAGCAAAAACTGCAATGCTTCAGGTCTGCAACCCAGCAGCACGCTCGAGCGACAGAATGCTCGCTCGAGCGAGGAACCCGAAAACATACACCTCGCTCGCTCGAGCGAAGCAAAGCTGGATCGAGCCAGAAGACACAAAATACAACCCTGGCTCGAGCGACCAATCCCTGGCTCGAGCGACCAACCCAAAAACTGGACAGCAACACTTGCTTTAAGAACCCAACGAACCTGAAACAAACCTGCCCAATACATCCTATAACTCCAAATGAGAAAATAAAGGACGACAACAACAATTATACAATGACAGAATAAACAGAACCTAAGTCCGGATACAATAATCAAATGGGAAAAGACCGGGGTCGCTATATGCGCACTAGTGGAATAAATTCTAAAAGGAAGCTATTAATATTAAAAATAATATAGGCTTTCTTTTTTTATAAATATTTTGCCTATAGAAGTCAAATTATGAAATTATGAAGGTGTTTATAATTCTGCATATTAATGTTTATAATGAATGCTATTGATCTAAAAATATTTTTGTGAGTATACATTGAAGTGATATTTCCTATAAAAAAAAAAAAACTCAACTTTTTGTAATTTCCCTACTCTGTCTCCATCCATAATTCTTATGAACTTTTTTTATTCATAGGTAAATTGATAATTTTACATGAAAATATAAAAATTGAAAAAATTACCAAACATTGCCCGAGTCAAAAAGTTAACAATGTATCAAATAAATTAGGTTTTTTAGTATTAAATTTTTATAAGTTGATTTTGAGTCAATAAATTATGTTTTAGCTAAAATTCCAATAAAAACTATATTTTAGCAAACTGACAGGTTACTTCATTACACCTCTATTTGGTTTAGTTTTAGAAATTATGTTTTGAAAAATATTAAAATTTTAAAAATTAGGTTGGTAAAAAAATAAAAATATATATTATTTTCATCTGATTTTTTTTATTTTTGGGTAAGAAATAATTTTTAATTTTTTTTAATTTTATTTTTGATATTTATTTATATTAAATTTAGGAAAATTTACCCATAAATCATATTTTCTGAAAAGTTGAACCATTTAGTCCTAAAAGTTTTCTTATGCACCATTTAGTCCCATTTATACATCATCATCAAAACAACATCAAACATCACAACATCATTATCAAAACAACATCAAACATCAATTAAACTCACATTCATCGCCTGAAAACTCACATTCATCGCCTTCCTCCTATTCACTGTGTTCCCCATCGTAACACTATCCAGAGGCATCATCACGTAAACCAGCACCCCCTTCCCCTTAACCTTCGCACCCCCTTCCTTGTACTCCCTCACCACCACCACCTCCTCAGCCGGCGCCGCCTCCATCAGCGCCTGGCACGCCACCAATAAGTCCGGCCGCATTAGTCCCATCCTGGGGCTCAGCGGCGGCGACGGCGATATCCTATCAATCTCCCCCGCCCTTGCCGCCACGCCCCGGTGGCTCCTCGCCGGCGACCTCCACACCGCCGATGCGTTTACAGTCGTTGACTTCGGATCGCCGAAAACGGTCCCTGAATCCGCTACTATCGGCGTCCCCGACAGAGCTCCTATCTGCTGTGGCGAACTCATCGCCATGATCCCTACAATCAATAAAATTAAACAGAAAATAGAGAGGTTTTTTTGTGAATTGGAGTGGAAGTTTTGATATTAGAATGAGAGGAATCGTCAGCGGCATCAACAGAAATTGAGCACGAAATCTCTCTCCTCTGATTCCGACTCCCTTCTCTACACCTACACCGCCTACCACGGCTTCGTTGCCTCTCTCGACCCCGATCTACTCCGCCACTCCGATTCAGTCCTCGGAGTCCACAAAGACACCGTCTACACCATCCACACCACTCGAACCCCTGAGTTTCTCTATCTCGACACCCAGATGGGTTTGTGGGATGGTCACACTCCACAAGATATGATGTTTCAAATACCCACAAACATCAATGATTGTGATGTTAGATTAATTAATTTGATGTTTGAATCTGATGTTTAAATGAATCTGATGTTTTGATGATTTTTTTTAAATGAATCTGATGTTTGAAACACCCACAAACATCAAAAACATCGGATGTTTGATGTTTGATAATGTTTTGTTAATGTTTGATGTTGTTGAGGATGTTTTGTTGATGTTTGATGTTGTTGTTTTTTGTTGATGTTTTTTAGTGATGTTGATGATGTAGTTGACGATGATGATGTAGTTGACCATGTTTGTGTGATGTTTGATGTTGTTTTGATGATGATGTTGTGATGTTTGATGTTATTTTGATGATGATGATGTTGTTTTGATGATGATGATGTTTGATGTATATGACTCTATGGTCAATTTCCCTATAATGGAACCTTTTAGTCTATAAGAAAACTTTTAGGACTAAACAGTGTATAAGTTGTTAATTTGGGATTTATTGGTGCATCACCCTTAAATTAATTTTTAATATTTAAAAATAATAATTAAAAACTCAACCAAATGGAGCCTAAGCCAAGGAGCGACAAATCTTCTAGAAGCAAATAATCTCTTTGTTGTGTCATGTCAGCGGCGCACAAACAAACAGTGCCTGGTTTTGGAGAAGTTATTAGTCGGTTTCATCCCATGCGTGCAAGGCACGCGTGGGTTTTTGTCCAAAAGGCCAACGGTTGTTAACTATTGGACTATATCGAGCCAAAAACCAAACTGTAGGGGCAAAATTGATGCAATTAGAAGTACAGGGACCACAATGAAATCACGGGTAAACTATAGGGGGACCGTTGCTGTAATTTGCCCTAAATCCAAATATTATTTGGGCCAAAAGAAATGGGGCATTACAAATGATATTAAAATCGACCCATGCAAATGGTCACAGTGATATGGATGTGAGGGAATTTTTTTTTTATAGATAGTTTGAATTGATCCATAAATTTATAAAATAACGCCTATCACTATTCAATATTTATCATGAAGCTTAGGTGTTAGTAAAAATATTATGAATAAATATTTAAATAAGGCCATTATTTTTTGTTGCTCAATCAATATTGGGCATTTTGGTTAATTGGTTGCAATTATGTAAATTAGAATATAGTTTGAAATAAAATTTGATTTCTTTCAAATTGAAAAGAATATGATTTTTTACGGTGTACTATTGATTAGAATGTGGTTCATGTTCAACAAGAATACTTTTAGGGCATATTTGATTGACAGGATTAGAGCATAGGATTGAGATTATTAATCCGTGGGCCCAATAATCCTGTGTGTGTTTTGAAATTTTGTTTCCATTTAAATCATCGAACCAATCCAAACCAGACCATTTAAACACGGTTCGGCTTGGTTTGGAACCACGGTTTCACATAATTTGTTCACAAGAAAAATCATACAACATTTTCAAAAGCATTCAACCTATCAAAATCGTGCATTAAAACACAAAATCGTGCATTAAAAAAAAATCATGCATTAAAAAACAAAATCGTGCATTAAAAAAAAATCATGCATTAAAAAAAAATCTGCATTAAAAAACAAAATCGTGCATTAAAAAAAATCATTCATGCATTAAAAAAAAAATCATGCATTAAAAAAGAAAATCGTGCATTAAAACACAAAATCATGCATTAAAAAACAAAATCGTGCATTAAAAAAAAAATCATGCATTAAAAAAAAATCGTGAATTAAAAAAAAATCATTCATGCATTAAAAAAAAAAATCATGCTTTAAAAAAGAAAATCATGCATTAAAAAACAAAATCGTGCATTAAAAAAAAAATCATGCATTAAAAAAAAATCGTGAATTAAAAAAAAAAATCATTCATGCATTAAAAAAAAAATCATGCATTAAAAAAGAAAATCGTGCATTAAAACACAAAATCATGCATTAAAAAACAAAATCGTGCATTAAAAAAAAAATCATGCATTAAAAAAAAATCGTGAATTAAAAAAAATCATTCATGCATTAAAAAAAAAATCATGCATTAAAAAAGAAAATCGTGCATTAAAACACAAAATCATGCATTAAAAAACAAAATCGTGCATTAAAAAAAAAATCATGCATTAAAAAAAAAATCGTGAGTTAAAAAAAAATCATTCATGCATTAAAAAGAAAAAACCATGCATTAAAAATGAAAATCGTGCATTAAAACACAAAATCATGCATTAAAAAACAAAATCGTGCATTAAAAAAAAATCATGCATTAAAAAAAAAATCATGCATTAAAAAAGAAAATCGTGCATTAAAAAAAAAATCATGCATTAAAAAAAAAGAAGATAGTTTCTTTAGATCATTATAAATTGGAGTGGACCATCCATTCTTATGTTCTCCCTCTCCAACCTTCATTTTCTCTCTATCCTCCACCTATTCCTTCTCTGTATTATAGATATAGAAAATGTTTTCCAAAGTCTTTCCTATGTTTTTCATAGTGCTTCACTTCACTTGCGAGGTTTTCAAGGAAGTGAAGTCCAAAGTATTTAACCTGTTTTTCAAAGTGTGGCACTTCACCTGCAAAGTTTTTGAGAAAATGAAGGCCACAGTGTTTCACATAGTTTTCATAGTGTTATGCTTCACCAACAAAGTTTTCAGGAAATTGAAGTTCATAGTGTTTAAGTTTTTTAAGGAACAACAATTAGATTTTTACTGTGCTGCCTTCAATGTCCTGCTAGAATTTGCAAGTGCCACAATTGAATAAGTTGGAAATGAAAAAAATATAATATACTCTTACGTGGGGCTTGGTTTTGCGGTGGTTGCATTTGTTTTTGCAATTGTAGAAGTTGTATGGTTGAAGAAAAACAAAAAACCTATTGCATTTCTAGAAGTTTTTGGTCTTATTTCTACTTTAGGCCAACTTATGGCATCTATTTTGGAAATAATACTTATTCTATACAAAAAAGAGTGGAGGCTTAAGTTTTCCATCTTCTCAGCTATGTTTGCCATGTCTACACTTGCTTTTAAGGTTTTCTCAAAAATTACTGTTTCGTATTTTATAAATTGTGATTATTATGGTAAAATGCGGATGATGGAGGTGGAACTGAAGAATATGAAGTCAAGGGAGAAGGTATTTCGTTGGCATGTCTGTGCTTTTCATGACCATCCCAACCACTGGAATTCCTATTGGCTTGATAGTGCTGCCGATGATGATCCGAAGCTTTTTAACGGTGCTGGTGCTGCTCATACTGTCGAGCCAATAGATCAAATTGGGTTTGTCTTCCTTTTCTTTTTTTATCTTGTTCTTTGATTTGTAGGTTACGTTTATGTGTTTTAATTGGGTTTTGAGTAAAATTTCATGTGAAATTTTGAGGTGGTGTTACCCTATTTCCTTGAATATAGATGTTGTTTAGTTTGGTGGGGAGTGTGTAATAGAGAGTTACACAATTGTTATCTCTAGTTGAAGAGACTGTCCTGATTGGTGAGTTTTACTTTCAATGATCAATGTTAGTTTTTGATGTGTCCTTGATATTAGAGAAGGAATATGTAGAGCACACCTACCTATTCGAACTTTTTATTGTGTTCCTGGTTAACAGAACTTTATGCTGGACTGATTAGAAATTTTTTCAGAGTGATCTAATAGCTTCGTAAACCTCAATTTCTAACTAGGATAATTTATAAAACTGTAGCACATACATATACAACCATTACTGTTAGTAAATTGTTCAACTTGAAAATAGAATTAGGGCGGAGCTGTGGAGGGGCCGGGATAATTTAAAAATTATTTATTACCTTCTACATTTTGTAAGTAGTTATAACATGTGTATGGGATGATTTGTAAAGGATAGCAAATATGGAGATCATTAAAATGCAGAAAAACAATATGGACTAACAATTATACACCTTATAGATAGTCAAACATTAAAATGGACTAACAATTATATTTGTGGATCATTTTTATTTTTCTTTCTTTAAGAAGCAGAAGGACATTTTTTTTTGTTGCCATTCATACAAATTATTAATATAAAGTGAAAGAGTTTGGGAATGAAATGAAAAGGGGAGAAACATGGAAGGACGTGTTTTTGTTGGTATTCATACAAATTATAAATATAAAGTGAAAAAAAGAGTTTGGGAATGGGAATGAAAGTGGGGGAGAAACATGGATAGTTCTGCATAAACTCTACATGTTCTCATGGACCCACCTTGAAGAATATATATGACCCTTGGTGGGAACTCTAATGGGAGGTTCAACCTGACAAAAGGTTATATTGAATATTGAATATGGTTCTCTTTGGAAGTTTGCATTTGTTGTTTCAGGCTTTGCTAATAAGTTAATATTTCTATTGTGTATTATATGGTTATATAAGATTGGGGGTTTAGTTTTCTTGTGATTATAACATTCAAGTGATCTACATTGAAGATCCCAAACAATGTGGGAATAAGCATGGAGTGTATATTAGTTTTATAATATATTTATATATATATATATATATATTGTGAGACCACAACAGTGATGGCTTTGGAAATCTATAGATTTTGGTAGAAATTGTTTGATGATGATTTGTTCTGCTTTCCAATACCCAAAATCTATTCAATCTCTGTTTTTTTTTTCTTTTCCGCAACAGTGGTAGCATCTGTGCTTGGTTGTTATTTTGCACATGATTAGTAGAAGTCACCCTGCATCCTCAATGAAAATCCTAGGTTTTGTAGTCATCTGATTTGCCATATGGGTCTTTCTTGTTCTTATTTATCACTGTTGACTTGATAATATCATTTGGAACATATGTGGAGAAATTGAAAGTTCCAATGGGTTTAGATCCTGTTACTGCATTTTTATGATGGTTTTAAGATCTTGTTACTGCATTTCACTTAGGTTCGCTTTGGATTTGTTAGTCATTCCATAGGCATCATAATATGTGCAGGTTTTAACTCATTTGCTATGTGCAGGTTTTAACTCATTTGCTGAGAATGGATAGATGAGCATCATAATATGTGCTGATTTAATATTGGTTTTGAGCTTATTCCAAGCAGATCTAATTGAGCATTTGTGGTATCAACATGGAGATTTATAAAAACTTTGTGTATTAGATATAGTTTATTTATTTTGAAGTTTATTTCCGACTTTGCTATTTGTGATTTTCCCCCTTCCTGAGTTTGTTTCTTGATCTTTGTAAGGTTTTTGCTTAGTTAATTTGTGTTTTTTCAGTTCTTAAATTGATAAATTATCAATGAATTTCCTTTATGTTACATATATATATATATATATATGTATGTATGTATGTATGTATTTTCTCCTGCTCCATATCATTCCACAAATTTTGTATGCTTGTAACATCCTGTCAATTTATTTGATTGCTAAAGATGTGAACAAATTCCCTAATATTTAATATATATGTTTTGCATTGTTTTAAAAAAAAAAATATTTGTGAAAAAAAATATATTTGTTAAACATATATATTTTTAAAACATGTTAAAGAAATATTATTGCAAATTCACATTGGTAAAATATCATCAGTTAGTATTTTTTGTTTTAAAAATTGATTAAGTTAGTTTGAATGATTAGTTAAAATAAAGAGTGATTGGAGAACATAATAGCTAAAGCAATTAGATAAAATAAGTAGTGTATTATTTTTGTACTTTAGCTAGCGAAAAAAAAAAGAGCATGGTTGGAGTTGCTTTTTATAGCGATCCCGGTTTTTCCTTCCTTTGTATACTGTATTCTGGACTTGGTTCCGTGGACTTGTTTTTGTATCATTATCACTTCTAGCCTTTACTCTTTGTATTAGGGTCTTAGGTTGTGATGGGCAGGTTTGAAACAGGTTGGTTGCACTTTGAAACCAAAAGGTGATGCCCAGATTTTGGCCTTCACGCTCGAGCGGAAGTTTTAACGCTCGAGCGGGATCTTCGTTGTTGCTTATACGCTCGAGCGGGAGTTTTGACGCTCGAGCGTGTTTTTCCCTCTCCCAGTACTTTACTCTGCAGTCCCTCCACTCGAGCGGAGAGTTTGGCGCTCGAGCGGGTACCATCGCCTGCAAAACTTCTGGAAGTGTGCAATCGACGCTCGAGCGGCTCTTTTCACGATCGAGCGTGAGTCTGTGTCTGACGCTCGAGCGGGGATTTTCACGCTCGAGCGGGGAGTCGACTACATAAATCCGAGACCCGACTTTCTGGGTCATTTTCATCTCCCTTTTGATTCTAAAACCCTAGAACCGTCTTCTCCCTCTCCCTACACACCTTCTCTCTTAGGTTTGATCTACTTAGAGTGTATTTCTACCCTAAGTTCTTTGTTAAAAAGATAGAGTGAGTCGAGGGCTTCCATTTAATCTGAACGTTTGGTGGTTTGGAGCACATTGGAATTTGGGTCTTCATCTCCGTCTTCTCCATTCGGGTTATTTTCTTCGAGGTAGAGATTTCCTACTCCATCTTATAAGTTTTGTTCTAAGTTTTGGTATTGTGATATGTTGGGGGTACTTTGGTAATTTTGGGAAAAACCCTAGTTGTATTAATAAATTAATTTGTATAATTAATTTAAGGAAATTGGGGAATTTGGTTAAATTTCATGAAATTGAGGAATTCATTGATTAAATGGTGTAGTTGGATAATTTAAATCACACACCTATCGAATTGTTGATATATTTATTTCCAGTCTAGAAATAACTGTTTTGGGATATCGGTGGAGTATACAGCTTACCTCTA
>NW_021025492.1:1039586-1079488 GCF_004153795.1 Camellia sinensis | reverse complement strand
ATTGAAGTCAAGAGCACTACTGTGAAAGTATGCTCATTGTCCTGGAGACGATATCCAAAGAAAAATCTCGGTCATACGATCTTTGGCAGATACGTGCAGCATTTGAAATGAATCCATATGAAACATGATTGATCAGGAAACTCTTGTAAAATTACAATGAAAAATGAAACTCTTGTAAACTCATTTATTCTAGTTGTATTGTGTTACCGACTACAATTATGCAGGTATAGGTATTGTTTCTGGGTCTAAATCAATGCAATATAATTAAAATTTCAAAATCAAATTAATATAAACAGTAGATATTTAAAATAAAATTAAAAAAAATCTTGAATAATAATCATGAGGAAAAACTATATTTCAGAAAAATTATGAAAATTAACATTAAATTTTTCTTTCTTTTTTTCTTTAGTATGTTGTTATAAATGGATCAAGAAAAAGTTAGAAAGCCACCATTTTTCTTCCAACGAAGATTCTATTTATCCTCCAGTTGGCACGTGTATTAAACTACTATTTATTGCTCTTAAACAAAAAGGAATGACAGGATTTTTATTAGATCCATTCCATGGAGGGGGGAAAAGTAGGGAAAAGCCTTTCCAATTGCATGTTAAATACAATGATGAATTACATCAACCACTCATCTGGTTATACAATGAACTCTATCTCCTCTCTTACTCTCGAAAAGTTATTAGGTGGTCTTGGGACATTACGTGACAATACTCTTACCAATTACCAAATACCAAATCTCTTCTTCTTTCCAATCACCCATTACCAAATCATGGCCATCTCCCTCCACTAATTACAACACTTTTGTGATACCACCCGACCATGTCCTAGTATCACCAAATAACTTCTCCTCAGACTCCCCCTTCTTACCCGATGATGATGATGAGGAGGAGGAACTTTGTGCAGCCCTGCCAATTTCGATTCCGAAGCCAATTACATTTTCTCTGACTTGCGTTGTTCATTGTTCATAGCTATAAATCCAGATCTAGGGTTTTGAAATACAGAAACAGAGAGAGACAGAGAAGTAGAGGGAGAAAGTGATCGAATTTAAGCGGGGGAGAGATTACCTTTGTCAGTTGGGTCGCCTGATTTCTTTTCAGCAGCAAGATCTGAATCTTCTGTTACAAACCCAAAAAACTTAATCAGTTGTAGGAAGAGTTATATAATATGATAATCCAATCCACAAAACAGAGAGAGAGAGATAGAGGTTTTACTTTCGGGTATGGCAAGGGTTTTGAAGAGAGAGAGGATTGGGACCAAACTTTTCTCATATGGTGCGGCTGTCGGATTAGCTTCCGATTCAACTTTCATGTTTGCTGGGAATCATCGACCACTGAGACTCTGCTTCTGCTGCTGCTGCTGCTCTCTCTCTTTCACCTATCGTTGAGGAGGAAGAGGGTCTGTTAAAGCAGAAGAACAAAGAGTGAGAGAGAGATAAGAGGGACAGTTGCGGGAGAGAGGTAGGCAGTTGTAAAGACGTGTTTGGGCAGACGTGGGAGAGAGAGAGCAGAGAAGGTTTGAGCGGAAATCAAATTGATCTACACCCTTAATATATTTGTAGGATTGATATGAGCCTTTAAACCTAAATGTATCTCACATACATTTTATACATTTTCAAAAAGCTTCCTCCCTTATTATATAGATATATTTTTTATCACAACTTACCAATCACCACTCCCAAATAAAGGGGAAAAAAAATAGAAAAACACAAAAAGCCCAATAAATATAGGAAAATCCATATCAGTATTTAAAGCATATTTAGCAAACTTAGAAGTATTTATAGATCCATATATATTTATGAGTATTTAGGAAACAATAGAAAAACTCATAATATAGAAAAACCCACTTTATAATAAAAAAATTAACACCCATTTCTTATTAAAGAATCAAACATTTCATTAACTGTGTGTGTGTGTTGAGTCAGTACCTTTGAGACCAAAAATAGTAGGAAGTGTCTAGTTCATCCTCCTCAGTCACAACATTTAAAAAAGGAAAAAGAAAAAGAAAAAGAAAAAGAAAAAGAAAAAAAAAGTGTCACTAAGATTACTTGCCTCCAATTCTTAACTAATGTTTGATTCTTTGTCTTTTCATGAACTCTCTCAGTAAGTCATTAATGAGTATAGCACATCCATTCAAATTCTACAACTCATATAGATTAGTTATTAAATTAAAATGAAGCATAACTGAGATACAAATAATGTAGAATCAATGTACTAAAGACATACCCAATGTCAAATTATACAAACCACATGCATGCACTAAATCCACATACTTATGTATATAACATAGCCAGAAATATGTTTACATACACACAATGAATTGATGAATGAGAGCAAACCCATATGCAATTGCTGCCTAGATTTGATGCAACATAACTGAGATACAAATAAGAGCAGGATCACTATACTAAGAGCATCTCCAACCCTAGTCTCTTTTTTTCATCAAATTTTAGAGAAATTTTGGTTAACTGAGATACAAATAAGAGCAGGATCACTATACTAAGAGCATCTCCAACCCTAGTCTCTTTTTTTCATCAAATTTTAGAGAAATTTTGGTTAACTGAGATACAAATAAGAGCAGGATCACTATACTAAGAGCATCTCCAACCCTAGTCTCTTTTTTTCATCAAATTTTAGAGAAATTTTGGTTAAAAGCTTGATCTAATATGGAACACTCAAACCTTACTCTCTTTTATTTCATCAAATCTTTCTAAAAAAATCCAAACCTATCCTAAAGATCTGTTTTAACCATTTTTAATGAAAGAAACGCATATCCAATAATTACTCTTTTTGAAATTTCATTAAAAATATGACTGTTGAATATTTGGTGAAATTTTTTTACAAATCCCTTGATTTGATTTAGATTTGATGAAATGGTTTGATCTGTATTCAGCTATTTTTTGATCAAATTTGAAAATGGGTATGTCTTAGAGCATCTGCAATCCTTATTAAGAGTACCCATATTCAATTGCCACCTTAGAGCAGAAAAGAGCAGATAAGAGCAGAACCAATGTACCAAGCCATACCCATTTTCAAATCAAACCACAAGCATACAAACTTATATATATAATAACACAACCAAAAATATGTATATACACAATGAATTGAAGTACCAACCACAAAGAACAGACACAGCAGAGAGAGAGAGAGAGAGAGGAAGAAATTGCAATGCCCAAAAGAAAATTATCTGAACCAAAGCATCACCTACTGATGATGATAAACAAAAACAAGCAACAATTGGCTCACCAAGAGAGGTACCGGAGGGGGTTCAAAGCAGAGAGAGAAAGAGAAGATGACGGCGTCGAACAGAGAAAGAATCTGTGGTGGTGGTGAAGTTGGTCGTGGAATAGAGGAGCCAACTAGGTGACCCAGTTCTCAATCGGAACCCTATCTTGCGAGCAGCGAACACTGGGAGAGAAGGGGGGAGAAGGGGAGAGAGTTCTCAATCTGAAACCTTACCTTGGGCGCAGGGAGCACTGAGAGAGAAGGGGGGAGAGGGGGGAGGTAGAAAAAGAGAGAGATAAAGAGGGAATGAGGGGAGGAGACGTGGGTAGGTGGGAGAGGGAGAGAGCACATAGGGTTTGGGCGGGAACAAATCATCATCCGAACCATTGATCTTTATCAAAATTGATCTGAGCCTTTGAACCTAAATGTATCTCTCACACATTTTATACATTTTCAAAAACCTTCCTCCCTTATTTTATAGATATATAATATATATATATACGTAATTAGGATAATTACTTGTGCTATGTATGGTATAAACAAATAATTAAAAATTAATTTTTAAAATTAAATAATAATTTAAAAAATTTATCTAGAATATTTAGTAGAAATAATTTGGAATCAATTAAATTTTATTTATTTTTATCACAGTTATATATAAGTGATTTTTTTTTATTCTTATGTCATTAATTGTGTGCTCTAAATTCTTAATAACAAATACATGTCATAATTTAATTGGTAAAAATTAAAAAATAAATCGTAAAAATTATATTTACAATGAAATATAAATACATTTTGTCTTACGAGTTTCGTAAATTTAATTTATCATATGATAATGGTAAATTACATTTGTCAATATATTAATTTTTTCATGTTTTGTAAAGTCTAAAATTTGTCTAGTATCAAAATTATAATTTGTCTTATGTTATAAAATTTGTTAGAAAAATAGTACCAACCTATATGGAAAATATAATTTAAAAATATATGAAAAATATAATTTAAAAATATGTAAATAGTTTTTTTTGGGCAAAACCAAAACTGAAATTAATCGACATAATAACGTAACAAAACTTGCAGTACATAAATATATAAAACCTGATCGAGTCGAGTGTGTGACACTCTTTCCTTAAGACAAATTCGTCCTCCCATCGATGCTCAGAATTCAATGGACATCTATCTCCTAGGATACAACAATCAATGTCTTGCACTAGCAACACTACTATTATAGGCCTAGCGAATTTCACTGTGCATGCACTCTCTTTATAGAAAAATTAGACTCAGGAAAATATGAAGAATAAATGCAAAGATGAGGAAATGACGAATTCTCTATCCAAATTGAAGTGAGGGAGATGGGATATATAGATTCTTCCGTGACTCTTCGGAAATGTTGTGACCTTTCAAAAGGACACACTCGACATACTCTTTCATCTCAAAAGACACAACCATTGGAGTAGATTTTAATTCAAATTTTCTAATAATTCTTCACATGAATGAAATTTACGAAAAGGACATGCAACAGCATACAGACAAAGAGAGAGTACATTAAGGAAATACCCTGCATCGGGATAGATAGCTTTTGGCTTTGAACTTTCCCTAGTAAAAGCCTATCGGACTTACTAGCTAATCAGTAGACGTGATGTCTTGAACTGTTCAGCCGTTTGTATAAGCCAAGACAATAGAATTCATACAGAATATCTCTAGACACAGCTTAGTTCTCACGGTTGTGTCCGTTTTGGCCTTAGGCATCTCCTGGTGTTACATGAGTGCTTTAGAAAATTTAGCCTTA
Source organism: Camellia sinensis (assembly GCF_004153795.1). NCBI lineage: Eukaryota > Viridiplantae > Streptophyta > Magnoliopsida > Ericales > Theaceae > Camellia > Camellia sinensis. The sequence continues at coordinate 1,074,475 of NW_021025492.1, read as the reverse complement.
TCAATTCTCATAGAAACGGCCCCTTCACATTCATATAGGTGATCCTTATTTCGAGTCTCTTAAATACTCTTCTTGAAAGATACCCCTCTATGGTTTTCAAGATATAAGTAATCATTAAAAACATAGTTTACCCTAAGTCCCCTACATATAACACATATTGCAGACATCACTCTCATCATAGGAATGGATAGGAGATAGACTCCTTTAGTGATTTCTAGCGAGCCACACATAACTTAGTTGTCCCTTTGAACTTAGTTCTTGGGATCTTCAGTCAGCTAAGTAGGGTTACTATTATGATGACTCTGATGTAATAGACTTTAATCACATTTTTCTTAATGAACTTTCCCTTATTTGCTCTTTAGTCAAACTCTTTGTTTAGTGGCCGCTATTTTTCGTTTGACCTTCTCTGTTATATATCATTGAGTAATTAGTGGATCCGTTATATTATCCTTAGACAATATTCACAACTGAAAGCAAATGCCTTACGGTATTAAGTCTTGGATTATATCAAGACTTACCGTTACTCTATGTCACTCCCGTTTTCAAATTTAAACAATAAACATAGAGTTGTTCCTTAGGAGTTAATGAAACCATTTTTACTTCTACTCCAACTTTGTTCTACAAAAAGAATTGAGGTTCTTTGTAGACCTATTATCGGAACCGTTATTTTGGTAAAATCCTCCAAGCACCCCCACATTTTAAGCATTCTAAGGAAACTTAATTTCTTTTACTAATGTATAATTACGCAAAAATAGTAATACACCCCCACAATTATGAGGTAAATCACAATATATCATTAATTGGCATGCTTGAACTAAATAGCAAGATGTAAATTGCCATGTGAATATAATCACAATACTAATTTGTCTAAAATACAATTAGATTTCATAACTTTCTGTCGCAGTACAAAGAAAAAATGGCCAATATCGATTGTGGCCACAAACTTTGTCAAATAATATTTTTTTAGCCATGTATTATTTCTTTTTGTTTACTACAACCCTTAATTCCAATCTCAACATGGAATATAAATATTACTGTATAATTACATTTATATCTTATTTGTCTTATCTAGTATTGGTGACTATGTCGGCAATTACCAAAACGTCTTTCACCCATGATGTAACGCCCCCAAAATAATATAATAAACACATTCTAACCATATGTAATTAACTGCTTGAATCAGAGTAATTAACCCTTGCATTACATAAAAGTTAATGATTACAAGAGTTCAACAAAAGAGATGCCCTTAAGGCTTACATCTTTCCAAGCCTTAGCTTGGTTACAACAAAAGTGAGCTTCGCTCAATACATATTAAGCCCTTGGCTTACAAACGAAATAATCAAAAGTAATGAAGCTCTTGCTTCCAAAAGTTCCTCCAATTACTGCCTTGGTAGAGGCATGCCATAATTACCTGAAAATATTATTCCTAAATAGGGTGAGCCACAGCCCAGTAAAAATCATCTAGCATAATATATGAAACTTAGCACAGGTATATCTACACTATACATACACAACATCAGTGATAGGGACATCCACAGTTTATATAATCAAAAGTACCAATTTCCATTTATTTCATTACATGGACTAGTTTCATTATCTTTTTAACAATTCAAATGAGACTTCAACTCATTAGTTTTACAATCACATCAATAATGCATGAACACTTCAAGCTTTTTTTTTTCATGGAAATTTCGTCCGCGGGCAGCCTTCAGACGGAACCCATGTAAACATAGGCTATACAAGCACTACAATTGCCATTTTACGGCTATTTTGTCCGCGAGCTAGGCACCCATGTATAATTTCGGGAGTTTCACCCAGGACACTCCGACCAACTTAATTATAATGGAGTCCAACCTCTTTCTCCTCCCAAACAATCATTCATACATATGCAATGTATTTAAACACAACATCAAACAATAGAGCATATCCCCTTTTCCACTTCCATATAATCATACATGTACAATGTATATAAATATAGTCATATTCAATAACAAACCACAAGAGATTAGTTTCAATCCACCCAATCCTCATGCAATTTTTACAACACTCATAGCTATCCTCCACCTATAGCCCAATATAGTTATTTCTAAACAGATGTCCAATCTCATGACAGATAATTTATTCAAATTTCCAAAGAATGAGTTAACACATGACTTATTCCACTATTCATGTCAATACTCTTTCAATTTCACATTCTAAATGACAATTTCAATAATCTCTATAAAATAGTCATGATAATCATTTTAGGGCAAAACTTCCCATTTTCTAATTATCAACCCAAATATCATTTCCAACAATTATGACCCAACATCATTTCATTTTCAAAACCCATATTCATGTATTTCATGTTTAACAACAATCCCTCTTTCCATATATACCCAAACCCTAGGCTTGCTTACAACACCCTCAACTCACATCATTGTGACGCAAGATACAAATAACTAAGCTAAATAACATATGAAGGTGTAGAAAAGATGCCTACCTCAAAGGAAGAAGATGAGTCAAACAAGAGAGAGATTCCAAAAAGGTCGAAACCTACTTCTATTCGGATCAAATGTAGATCTTGACAATCTTTACCTTTTTCTCAAAGGCACTAGGGTGAAAAGATCAATGGATCTAGATGAAATCTTAGAGAGAAGGTTAATTCTAGAGAGAGAGGCTCAAGAACAAGCTTTTTGAAAAGTTTTAGAGAGAGAGAGAGAGATATGAAAAAGTGATTCAAAATGTTATCTTCTCGAATTGAAATACACACAGTCCGCTCGAGCGTCAGACACAAAGGTCTGCTCGAGCGTGAAAAACGTCGCTCGAGCGTGAAATGCACACTTCCAGAAGTTTTGAAGACGAAGGTCCCCGTTCGAGCGTGAGACTGGACGCTCGAGCGTCCAATGCACTTTGCAAAAAAAAAATACTGAGAGTAGACAAATCCCGGTCGGGCGCAAGAATGGACGCTTGCGCTCGAACGGAGGATAAAAATTTGTGAAGCCTGCTCGAGCGGATAGGCCAAAATCTGGGTAACACAGGTTTTGAAACATAAATAATCAACCTGTTCCAAACGCACAATTACAACCCGATAACCAAAATGAAAGGGGAAGACAAGGGAAAGAAGATATAAGAATAACTATTGAAAACCATACCAACCTGAGTCCAAAATGCAATAGGTAACGGGTCAAAACCAGAATCGCTATAACCTCCCCCCTTAAGGAATTTCGTCCCCGAAATTACAAATCAAGTTTCAGAAAATCAAGTTATACCATTCACAACAACGTTATTCTTACAATTTCGACATTATGACCTATTCTTTGGTCATCTATCCTCATTGACTCGATACATAAGTCCTATATAAAATGAATTTTACAATTTCCCAAGTCATATGCAATGTTTAGACCAGGGTCCAAGTTCTCAAAATTTCACATGGCATATACAATGCTTTCCAAAAGTGACATAACATCCATAATATTCCGTATTCTCAAAACATATACGATGTTTACATTGAATTCACAATTTCAAAATGCCTATAACGTATACAATGTTCTCATAATCTAATACATATGCAATGCTTACACTTTTCATCATTATAATCAAAATCTCAATACATGTTTAGATATTATCAAACAAGTCCGGATATTTCTCTCGAACTTCCAATTCACGCTCCCAAGTCACTTCCTCGACCCCGTGATGTTTCCACAATACCTTTACTAAGGGAATTGTCTTGCCTCACAAGACTTGGTCCTGTCTGTCCAAGACTCTCACCGGTCTCTCCTCATACGAGACATCCTCATTTACCTTTAAGTCGGTCCAATCCAGGACATGAGATGGATCCGGTTTGTACTTCTGAAGCATACTAATGTGGAACGCGTCATTAATCCTGAAAAGTTGTGGTGGTAATGCCAAACGATAGGTAACCTCCCCAATCCGCTCAAGGATCTCAAAACGGCCAACAAACCAAGGGGATAACTTTCCACTCTTCCCAAATCTCATCAAACCCCGCCTAGGTGATATCTTTAGAAAGACATGATCTTCCACCTCAAAAGACAAGGGTCTCCTTCTACGGTCGACATAACTCTTTTGGTGACTCTGAGCCGTAACTAACCTCTTACGAATAAGTGCTACATTCTCTATTGTTTCCCGAACTAACTCTGGGCCCAACAAAGGTGCATCATCAACCTCGGCCCAACATACAGGGGATCTACATGGTTGGCCATACAAAGCCTCAAATGGTGCCATGCCAATACTCAATTGGAAGTTGTTATTGTAGGCAAACTCCATTAAGGGCAGGTGCCTCTCCCACGACTCCTTAAAATCAATCACACAACTTTGAAGCATATCCTCAAGGATCTGAATAGTACGTTCGGACTGCCCATCAGTTTGAGGATGATACGTAGTACTAAAGGTCAATCTAGTGCAGAATAAGAAAATAAATAAAAAATAGTTTGAAAACCAACTCTGTCCAGCATCATTAAAAAAAAAAGTATTAAATAAACTTTTCCAGCACAATTTATATAAACAAAACAATTTTTAAATAAAACAAAAAACTGTTTACTAATTGTTCTGAGTTAACCAGAAAACCAACTCTTTAATAATTAAATTAAAATAAAAAACTTCTATATAATATTTTTTTTATATTTATATAGACCATCATTGCCATCATGGCAAACAAATACCCACTTGGCTCAATTCCTTGATTGCACATTTGGGAAAACAAATTAATTGCATCTGGGTATAAACCCACTCGAACATACCCGGACACCATGGTGTTCCAAGAAAGTCCATCCCTCTTGAGCATTCTATTTAACAAGTGCTATGCAGGTTTGATTTTTCCAAACTTACAATACATGTTGTTCAATGTATTCATATAAAAAGTGCCTAAATGGGTCAAACCCTTTACCCAGCCAACCTTTCTCTCCTTGACTATGATACCGCTCCACCAATGATGCACGACGACATCACTGTAGAAGAGATTACCAGTTTAAAATGGAAGAGGACAAAGAAGAAGTCAAGTCATTCAAAGATTTGGGTAAAGAAACAAAAGAAATTTTCTTTTACAAAAATGAACAAGACAATTCTCAAATGAGTAGAATAAATCCATTGATTTAATGTTTGATAACAAAATCAACCACTTACCAAAAAAAAATATCATAATTCAAAAGTCGCATTCAGTTTCTCAAAATTTGAATAACTTCATATTTGTTTTGTTGTGTCTAAACAATTATGTATGGTATACAAACCTTCAATAATAATCGGATCCTATTTAATAACAGTTTCAATAATAACATTTTTGGATTCTATTACTAATGAATAATAATAGTAAACAATACTAAGAGTGTTACTGTAAACAAGAAACACAATATGCAGGAAAACGAATTGCAAAAAATTAATTTTTAACCAAAAAATACTAAATCTGTATCACAGAATCTGTACACATAGAAACTATAAACAGATTAAATAATAAATCGATTATATTTTCCCAAAAAATCATAAACAGAACCGAATCTGCCTTAAGAATGTTAGAAAAATAGTACCAACGTATATGGAAAATAGAATTTAAAAATATGTAAATGATTTTTTTGGGCAAAACCAAAACTAAAATTAATCGATATAATAACGTAACAAAACTAACAGTACATAAATAGATAAAACTTGATTGAGTCAAGTGTGTGACACTGTTTCCTTAAGACAGATTCTTCCTCCCACCGATGCTCAGGATTCAATGGACGTCTATTTCCTAGGATACAACGATCAATGTCTTACATTAGCAACACTACTATTGCGAGCCTAGTGAACTTCGCCGTACATGCACTCTCTTTATAGAAAAATTAGACTCAAGAAAATATGAAGAATAAATGCAAAGATGAGGAAATGTCAAATTCTCTATCCACATTGAAGTGAGGGAGATGAGATATGTAGATTTCTCCATGACTCTTCGGAAAGGTTGTAACCCTTCAAAAGAAAACAATTTTCCATCTCAAGAGATATAACCATTGGAGTAAATTTTAATTCAAATTTTCTAACAAGATTTACGTAAATTTGGGCTTAATATTAGATTTACGCCAACTTATCCTTCACATAATCATTAAAAATTGTCTTGGCCCAACTTATATGAATCATTTGACCTCTCTATTTATTAAATTAGTAAATAGATATTTGTAAGTATTTTTTATATTAAAAATAAGAAATATGGACATATTTTATGCATACTTATTAAAAAATTTGAGCTTAGTTTAAAAAAAACTATATATATTTATGTTTAAAACAATTAAATGAATAGTTGTATACATTTATGTATGAAAATATTATCTAAGATAGAGCCACCTTAAATTGTAAGTCATATTCTAGTCCTAATAAATTTAAATTCTATATTTAAATTTTATCATAGTTTATCAGTTCGTGACTGATATGAGCTAATATGGGGGGCTTTTAATATTCGATTAGTCGATTTTTTTGCCAATAATTCTTGATTTAAGCCTAATCCTTGGAGAATCGTCTAATTCCTGTCGAATCCATGAGTTAGTAGAGCCACCTATTTATTTAATTTTTAATTAGTAAATATATTTTTAAAAAAATTATAACAAAAATAGGAAATATGTAGATATTTGTTTGGTATATTTATTAACATTTTTAAAATTAATTAAGAAATTATGTAATTATTCTTAAACAAATAAATTACATTGGTAGTCCCTATGTTTTAACTCTTGTGTTATTTTTGTCCTTACAATTTTAATTTGCTCGATTTTGATATTGAGTTTATAATTTTGTTTCAATTTGGTCCAATTGTTATAATTGCTAGTTTTTTTGTAACACCCTCAAAATAAACCCATAATCATACATTCATGATACAAAAAGAGATATCATATTACCAACATCAGAGTATTCTTACAAGAAATATTACATGTTGACAACAAAAGTAAATGCCTTACAGGCTTACAACTTTCCAAGTCAACACTTGGGTTCAACAAAAATAAAGTTCTAACTCTTTACACAAAATAAGCCCTTGGCTTGATATACATGTAATAAACAAAATAATCACAAAAGGGAAGCCTCCAGCATCTACAACCTCCCAAGCTACATCCTTGGAGACGGCATATCACGTGTACCTGAAAATGATGTCCCATATAGGGTGAGCCAACGCCCAGTAGAGATATGCTAAACATAATATGAGCAATAACCAAAACATTAGCATTTGATAAATGTTTAACTCATACAAACCAACGCACAACACAATCTAATTCCATGACAGATATGTCCACATTTCATTCCACTTTTCTTTACTTATCAATTTCGATTGATAAACATGGCTCAGAACCAGGCCAAACAATTCCCATGAGACTACAGCTCATGTCAGAAACCTTTCTAATATCAACAATTTAAATGAGAATATAACTCATAACAAAACACTTCCATACTTCACTATTCACATAAGATAGCAACTCATAATAAAACACTTCCATACTTCACAAATGATACACAGATTCGCTGTATCAATAGAGTCCATCCTCTATCTCCTCCCAAATAATATTCGGTTTAGGAGTCCATCCCCTATCTCCTCCTAAACCGTGGAGTACATCCCCTATCTCCTCACACACAAAACAATGTATATAAACAATTATCATATACACGATCAATCAATACACAAATTCGATGTATTATTCCAACCGTCATATTCGATGACATATTCAACCGATTAGTTTTAATTCACCTAATCAGGATGCAGTGTTTACAACAATCAAGACTATCCTCCACTGATAGCCCAAAGAAATTATTTCTAAACAGATAATAAATGCATCAACAGATACATTATCAACATTTTCAAAAAAAATGAGCGATTAATATATCCAACTCCACCATTCGATCTCATCTTAAGCCAATTTCATCATTTCCATCCCAATTTCATATTTCACAACGAAAGTCATTAATTACACTAATGACCCAATAAAACCCAAATATCATTAATAAACATTCACAACCTCATGTTAAGACCCATATACACATATATAGTTCAAAAGGAACAAAACCCCTCTTTTCAATATTTCAAATCTCAAACCCTAACTTCCCAAATCAAACCATTTATACAAAATGCCCAACATCTATGTTAAAGATCATAAAAATGAATAGTTACCCCTACCTCAAAAGATGAAACAAAATGGAGAAGATGAAGAATTTCGAAGGTGCTCCAAATCCCAAGATTTTGGGATCAAGATGTAGCCCACACCAAGCTCAACACTTTTTACAAAGGAACTATGGTAGAAGATCACTCAAACTAGATGATTCTTTAGAGATAAGTTGAAGTTTAGAGTGAGGAGCTCTCCAATGGAGGTTTTGAAAAGGTAGAGAGAGAGAGAATGCCGAAAAGTGATCCAAAAAGTGAAATCCCGAACTGATATAAAAACAGGTCCATTCGAGCGTGGGATTCCCCGCTTGAGCGTCAGACACAGACTTACGCTCGAGTGTCAAAAGTGCCGCTTGAGCGCCGAATGCACACTTCTAGAAGTTTTGCAGACGATGGTCCCCGCTCGAGCGTAAAAGTGGACGCTCAAGCGTCCGATGACCTGCAGAACAAAATGCTGAGAGATGAATAATCACGCTCGAGCGTTAACGCTCGCTCGAGCGGAAAAGCAAAAACAAAAGGATCTGCTAGAGCGTCAAAAGTCCCGCTCGAGCGTGAAGGCCAAAATCTGGGCATCAACTTTTGGTTTCTAAACACAACCAACCTGTTTCCAACCTGCCCAACACAACCCAAGACTCAAATATAAAGAGTAAAGGATAGAAATGAGAATATGACCATAACACATCCACAGAACCGAGTCCGGAATACAATTAAACAAGAAAAGGGAAAACCGGGATCGCTATATATATATATTTTTTTTTTTGAGTAATGCTAGGGATAGAAAATTTTCTACCAAATATCTCACATGGGTATGGGGCCCACAAAAAATGGACCCCACACCCATATGAGACATTTAGTCATTCATTTGGTAGAAAATTTGGGGCCTATAGTATTTTAATTTTTTTTTATTGAAAATAGACACATGAGCAGCATCTGTTATAATTTTGTAGATAAAATTATAAATTTGTTAGATTTAGTAAGTTAATCTTAACCAACTCAATAACTATTTTCTTGTAAAAACCTTAACCGACATTATCAATTGGACTAGATTGACACAAAATCTAAAATTAATGGTCAATATAGCGATCCCCATTTCTAATTCGACCTTTATGGTGTTTCGGACTCAGGTCTTGTGGTTAATGTTGTTATTTATGCCTTTTCTCTCTTTCCACTCTTTGAATTTGAGTTTTGGAATGTCTTGAGCGTGTTTAGAACAGGTTAGTTGGTTGTTGGTCTAGAACCTTGTTGCCCAAAATTTTGGTCTTCCGCTCGAGCGGGCCTTATTGCGCTCGAGCGGGGTTTGCAATCATTCAGTACTTTGTGTGTCTGCAAAATACTGCAGAAGTGTTTTTCACGATTGAGCGGAGTTGCTTACGCTCGAGCGGGTCTGAGCTCGAGCGGCCCCTCTAGCGCTCGAGCGGCAGTCTGAAATCTGTAAAATACTGGACGAGTGTATTCTACGCTCAAGCGGGTCTCACTGCACTTGAGCGGGTAGTGCCTTGCTATTGTGTCATGGCGCTCGAGCGGGTCTAATTTTTGTGTCTGACGCTCGAGCGTTAAACTCTCTGCTCAAGCGGACTGTACGTATATCAAATCGCGAAAGTGATATTTTAAATCACTTTTTCTGTCTTTTCTCTCTCTCTCTCCAACTTTCCAAAACCTTAAGTTGAGAGCTTCTCTCTCTAAAATACTCTCTCTCTCTCTCTCTCTCTCTCTCTCTCTCTCTCTCTCTCTCTCTCGCTCTCGCTCTCGCTCTACATTTTGACCTAGATCTAGTGATCTCTTCACCCTCCTTCATTTGATAAAAAGTTTGAGCTCTTCAAGATCTCCATTTTCATCTGAGTAGAAGCTGGTTTCGTCCTCCTTGGAGTTTATCTCGTGCTTGGCTCTTCTCCTTTGGGATTTTACACTTGAGGTAAGGATATTCTACTCTCCTATATGGGTTTTAACATAGATAATGGTCATTTTGTATAAATGGGTGGTTTGGGTGAAGTTAGGGTTTGGGTCTTGATTTGAGAAAGAGGGATTTTCTAATTAAAACTCCTTATGTGTAAGAGGTATCTTAAAAATGAGGTTAATGGTGTATAATTGTTGAAATGGTGAGATTTGGACTTTGGGTCAATGTTTTTGGGATTTGAGGGAAAATGCCCTAGTTTGAAATTAAATAACTATTTTGTGTAAATAGTGGATTTTGTTGTGTAATTAATGAAATTGGCTTGGAAATTATGGAATTGAAGGAACATGTGATTAAATGGTGTAATTGGATTGATAAATCACTCACCTATGAAAAAGTTGATAAATTTATTTATCTGTTTAGAAATAACTGTTTTGGGCTATCGGTGGAGGATAGCCATGATTGTTATAGAAACTGCATGATGATTAGGTAAATTGGAACTAATCAATTAGAATATGTCATTGAATATGATGGTTGGATGTGAACATTGTATATGTGATTGAACTGGTCATTGTATATGACAATCTGTTTAAATACATTGTATATGTATATTGTTTGGGAGGAGATAGGGGATGCACTCCATTGTTTGGGATGAGATAAGGGATGGACTCCATGGATAATTAAGTTGGCCGGAGTGTCTAGGGTGAAAGTCCCGAAATCGTATTTATATTTGGGTGCCGGTTCCCTCGGACGTAGTTTTGTAAAATGACAAGTGAATGGAAGTGTATGAATGATATTTATAATTGAATTGTTGATGAATGAGTTGTAGTCTCGTTTCGAATTGTTTGAATAACAATAAGCTATGTAAATGAAATGATTTTGATAAGTAAAGGGAAGTGGATTGATTAAGATATCCATGTTGTTTTGTAGTGGGTTTGGTGTAAGTTGGTTTACAAGTGTTAAACATTTATCAAATGCTAATGTTTTAGTTAATTCTCATATGTTGTTTAACATATTTCTACTGGGCTTTGGCTCACCCTACTTGGGACACCATTTTTCCGGTACAGGTGATATGCCGCCTCCAAGGTCTTAGCTTGGGAGGTTTATAAGTTGAAGACTCCGTTTTGTTATTTATATTTTGTGTTAAATGTAAATCTAAGCCGAGGGCTTTTCATGTATAGAGTTAGAACTCTTCTTTTGTTGTAACCAAGTGATAACTTGGAAAGCTGTAAGCCCGTAAGGCATTTACTTTGATGTTAACATGTAATATCTTTTGTAAATAAGACTTTGATGAATGAAAATGTACTTTTTTTTTTTTATGTTCATGGAACTTGTGAATGAATGATTTATATCTTAATTTGAGGGCGTTACAGTCAAAATTACAGAGATCAAATTGACACAAGAAATAAAATGCGGGGACTATCGATATAATTTACCCTTTTTAAAATATGTCTAATATTGATTGTATCAATATTAAAATATATTTATATCTGAAAAACTATTTAAGACCAGATTAGGTTAGAACCTGAATAAAAAATTGATGATTTAGTAAAAATATTTAATAATCATAAATTTAAATTTGATCAATTTTTCATTAAATTATTTTCATAATATAATTTATAATTCCAATTTTTCTTTGTATTTTTTAAAATTATATAATTATCATTCCTTTTGAACTTTCCTTTTCAATCTCAAATTAGTTATAACTTGAATTATATATAATTTATTTTTGACTCCTCATCTACAAAAACTAACAATGAACATAAAATTGTTTTTGAACATTGTAAAAAATAAATAAAGAAATATATTATCAATAATAATAATAATAATAACAAAACATATTTTCATTTATCATGTGATGTCTCATCTCTACATTGATAATAGGCATTAATAATAAAACTCATTACAATAATACAACAATAATATATCAGATGATAAGTAACATGTAATCACAATAATTTTTTTATAGTGATACAAAAGTATCCAAAATGATATGTAAAAAAACAATATATGATCTATATTCAATTTTTATATAGTAAAATTCACATTTAATCTCAACCACACATTAGTTTTCTAAATCAATTCATCACCCAAAATATCTACTATTTTTTTAAGTAATATTCACATTTTCAAAACCCACCCAAACAATACTTTGAGCTCATCATCATCATCATCCTTGTTGTTGTCATGCTCACTACCTCCATTGACCATTATGAAACTCCAGTCTACTTTTTTATCTTTACAAATTTAAAAAGACAATGTTGGAGAAATAAAAAGATACCGTTAGAGTTTTAAAGAGTTAAAAATAAAAAATAATAAAAAATGTGTGGTTTTGGTTTTTCTTATTCCATATATGGTTGATAAATTTTTTTTTAAAGAGTTAAAAATAAAAAATGAAAAAAATGTGTGGTTTTTGTTTTTCTTATTCCATATATGGGTGATAATTTTTTTTTTTTTTTTAAATCCATATATTATAGAACATTGTTCATTATTTAAAATTTTATTTATTGATAGGCAAGTCAATTAAATGTTTTTAATTTTTTACAAATAAAAAAATTTGAAAATTTTGTTTAAGAAATTTTAAAAAATATAGTCAAATCATAAAGAACAATATAAGACGTCCTATTCTTTAAAAAAAAAAAAAAAACTGATAACTGTATTATCAATTTACATATATCAAAAATAATAATAACAACAATATAAAAAATACACAAACATCTACCAAAAAAAAAATAATAATAAAAATTTAAATTAACTCCCAAAACAAAGATACTTAAACAGATATATATTTATTATCAATTTAGTTGGAAAAAAAAGTCATATAGAGAAGAAAAAAAAAATACTCACACGAAAATAGAAGTTTACAAAATAAATAAATAAATAAATAAAAATAACAAACAAACAAACTTGAAATAAGTTTGGACAATTGACAAAGAGAGACTAACCTTTGCATCATTACATTTGGAAAGGAGTTGGTTGGGCTAAAAAAATGATCAAATATTGGGTATTCTAAAGAGAGAATTGTATTGAATTTTTATTTTGATTGGGTTTTTAAAATTTTAAGATTTATGTTATTTTCGAAAAGAGTCAGGATAGCTTACTGAAATTCAAATCCATAAATAATTAGTGCATTTATTGTTTCTTTATTTGAATTATTTTGATTAGAATTATTTTTGAAAAGAAAGAGGGTGACTTATCATATTGTTTTGAATTTTAAAATTTAAAATCATAGATAATTAGAGCCTTTTTTTGTTTTTAGTTTTTTGACTTAATGAACTAACCAATAGATTTTTTTTTTATTTAAATTTCTTTGAAATTAAGAAATTAACAAAATTAGTTTGAGAGTTTGGAACTCCTACAGTATTCTTAAAAATCCCATTTTCCTCATATAATATTGTCACGACCCAAACCTGCCCCTATAGGTTTAGCATCGTAACGAGCCAGTAATCCTTGGATTACCGAAGGCCTCTGAACAGATTAACAAAATTAAGGAACTAGTGAAAGCTAATACATAAATATAATTGTCCAATGAGCTGTGTTGACTTATATGAAACGGAATATTTAAAAACTTTATATACATAATTAAAAGTCATTCATACATTATACCCACACACATTAGAGTATCGTAAGTACAACCAACAGAACAACCGAGTCTTATTTATACAGAAACAACAGAACTTAAACACTTGAGACACTCTAGGAACCTCCACATGAGGCAGAAGGGTTAGCTGACAACAGAACACAGATCCAGACAAAAGCCTTCAGACTCGATCTCCAGAATGCCCACCTATACATATATATACACACAGTGAGCTAAAGCCTAGTGAATAACATCAATGTAAGGAGGTTAGTGAACGAAATCTGAACAATATCATAAGCGTATAACAGATCATAGCATAATCATTCTCGTATCAGAACATAATAATGGTACATCTCATAGAACACATCACATAACGTCTTCCGACTAGAGTAATCGGTTCCGGATACCGATTAAACACATATCACCACAATGAATTGGCTAACGAGATCTCGTAATCACATGAATGTCATGGACCCGCATTAACATGTCGTCTCCCATGACTTAGGACTATCTATGGATGCCATAATAGATTTCAAACATAGAACATCGTTCACGAAAACAGATATCATTTCAGAAATGGTGACTTATCATAATTCATTTGAAACATAATTCATATGAACGCATCTTTACGTTACTCACAGTGGTTCTCGGAAACGGTCAATCAATCTCCAGACGTTGACCTACAGACACAAAAGCACATAACACAAACATATCTTATCATTACACATTCAGGTGGCCATTACGGCTTAGCTTTCATTACAATAGCTCATATTCTTTCTTATCACATTGCTTAAAACACACTCTTATAAACTCTTAACTTAATACATTCTTTTTCTTAGTGTGTTTCTAATCCATAACCTCATTACCATGGCTTAATTAAGGCTTAGAAATGCCTAAGATGTAATGAGGATGCCAAAATATTTTGAAAAACACTTAGTCAAATTTCTGAAAACAGGATCCCCGCTCGAGCGGACATGCAAAATGAGGGTGGTCGCTCGAGCGCAGGTTCCCTCGCTCGAGCGGTCTGTAAAGATATGAAACTTCTGGGAGCTTGCAATTCACGCTCAAGCGTACTTTAGGTCACACGAGCAGAAGTGCACACACAAACAATGGTCGCTCGAGCGTGAACTCCCACGCTCGAGCATAGATACAAATTTTGGAATTTCCAGATTGCACCCCCAAGCTCAAAACTCGAATTTCAAACTTCAAAACACATCTCTTGGGCCCTAAAACTTGAGATAACCTAGCAAACTTGTAAAACATGATGAATTAAGGATTATTTCATAAAATCATGGCCCAAGAGTTTTCCAAAAACTCACAATTTCAACTTAAACTTTAAGAATGTTCATGAACACAACATGCATGAATTTTCTTGATCTTAAGCTTCTCAAAAAATGATCAAATACCACAAAACAACTAGAAACTTGATGATTTCCCATAATTAAGATGAATTTCAAACATGCATGAGAAAATTCTTGAAAATCATGCTCAATTTGTAAAGGAATAGACATGCATGCAAAACTTTTCAATCTCTTTGCTCCAAACTCTTGAAACTTGTAAATTGAGCTCATAAGCTCCATGCATGTAAGAAATCTCTTTTCAAAACATGAAATCAAGGTTCAAAACATGATAATTCAAACATGGATGATATGAATCATGTTTAAAATGAAGAAATTAAACTAAACTAAGCATGCATGTATGAATTACAACTCAAATCTTCATTCAAAGCTTATTTTATGCAATTAAACTCATGATCTTGATGAAATCTCATGCTAATAACTTAGATGCACAATCTAGAGGTTGCAATCTTACCTAAAGTCTTCAATAGCTAGATATTTGCACAATCTTTGACCAATTCAAGCTATAGCCTTCAATTTCTCCTTAATCTCTACCTTTCTCTCTCTAGGATTGCACTCTCACTCTCTCTAAAATGAATTCTCAGATTTTGACACTCAAGGAATGAGGGGAAAAGAGCTAAATGTGTTGAATATATAGTTATGATGCTAAAATACATTAATTGGAACATTAGGCTAGCCAAACACAACCTAATTAATCATTCTGAATCAATTTTTAATAAAATTTGCCATATGGTTCTAAAAATTCCAAATAACACATTGATGTAATCAATTTCAGTTTCGGACGCCGATAAGGCTTTCAATTTTCATATTAAAGTGGAATTCTAGACAAATATTTCTACAAGTAACAGATAGAAAGCCAAAATCATGCAAAATACAGAATAAACACATAATTTCTTTTAATCCTCTCATTAGCATCATTAACTACGGATTAGTAGCTAATTACGGATCGGGGTTGTTACAAATATATAGATAAATGTTGGGGGTGATTAAATCAAAATGCTGTTGTGTAAATTGTGTAATTAAATGAAATAAATAAACAGATTTATATTTAATAAATTATAATACAGAACATGAAATCATGAGAAATTACAACTAGATTGAATAGAAATACATAACAAAATAAAACAAAGAAAAGATAGCAAACCGAAACCTGTGTAATATCACAGTCTCCTTAAAACAGATTCGCTGCCTCACCGTGTGTGCTAGTGGTGTATTGGCATCTGTCTCCCAAGATACGACAATATAGACCCGTTAATGCAGAAACATCTTCTGTTTAGTTTCGGCGAACTGACAATGACAGTATTCTCTAACACATGAAGAAAAATATATGGCAGACTGACTGTATAATATAGAGGCAAAAAATTATGTGTCAAAACCAAGGAAGATGACCTCCTTTTATATACAATGTGGAAGAGGGGAAGAGAGGAAAAACCTCCAGCTATGAAGGTTGGCAACAAATGCAACCCATTATTTCTGCAAAACTGATGGAGTAATATGCAAAATTGATGGGGAATAAGTGTGTGAGTTATACACTATATATACACGTGTGTATATCTGCAGCCATCAAAAAAACCTGGCTCAAAAAGATTAAGTTGGTAGACCAACAATCCGGCCCAGCCCAAACCTCAGCCCAAGGGCACAGATCACGGACCTAGACTCGACCGGGTCTGGTTTAGGGGGGCGGCGCGCATGTGACAATTTTTGCATAACTAACTTGGACCATAATTTTGGCCCAAGCCCATCCTTGAAGCATCCATAACTTCTTTCAAAAAATTTGGATACCTCAAAAGGCTCATGCCCGTATCAAAATCTTGAGGTTTAAATATCCATCAATGCTTTCCTCTACGATCAATATATGATTGGTAGTTATACACAATTTCCAATACCTCATGCATGAGGCTTACTTTATGAGATAATTTCTTATTCAATTCTTAATATTTTTTGTTATTCTTTTTGTGGTGTAAAAATTTTGTTACAAAGAATCTAAACCTATTTAATCCCACCTCAACCAATAGTTAGGACCTTCTTTAGCCATCGTTTGGGAAGAGCTAAAATAGCTCAGCTTTTGCCTTTTTGACTATTTTAGCCTGATTTTTCTAGCCGCGTTTGGTTTATTTGTTTTTGGCTTTTTTGACTTTTATGAGAAAAAAAGTATATTGATTATAGTTTAGACGTGACGTTTTGTCTTATTAACTTATGTAGTCATTTTAACTTTTTGTGTTTTTTTTTTTTTTTTTATCAAAAAGCCAAAACAAAACATAATTTTAATTTCATATTAAAATCACCATAAAATTATATTTCCAACAAATGCTGCACGACAAATAGACCTTGAATATCTAGGAGCATCTATAACTGTCCAAAACAATCGTGTCCTCTTGTTCTTGGAAGAGAACGTTAAATATACCAATTGTCCAGTAAAGGACAATAATTCTATTCTACACTATACCATTAAGTAGCTTCAAGTCCTACTGTCTCATATCCTCGTGATTTCTAGATGCTAGCACTTGTAACGGTTATATGCATGATTGACGCCGCTCTGCACACTGCCATTAGGAATACAGATATAATATAATGCAATAAAAGAAAAAGAACTCCCTTAAATGATAATCAAATATATAGCATTATTCTAATCACATACATCTCTTGATTAAAACATTAAGACCGTCCAACATGAAATCCAGAATTCAACATTAATTATACTGAAAGTCAAACAATACTTCAATTTGCTATGCTGATTTTTACACAATTATCATTTGAAACGTTCACCTAATTTGCAACCATAAATTTATAAAGCAAAGCAACCCAACAAAGGAAAAATGCCCGATTTTCTTCAGCATTATTCCTGTAAACATATTAGAACCAAACATAGGAAGACCAAAAATTGTACCTCAAACTGCAAGATCATCTGCCATCATCAATGTTCAACATGGAGAACACTCCGTGCGCATATAAACGACTTGTATCTGTAAAATCATCCATGGGAATGTCATATTCATCAATTGGGATGCTATGAGAAGGCAACTGCTGAATGGCAGGCACCGGCAGCACCCACGATGCGTCTGTTGTGCTGTCCTCATGAGGTTCTCTGTGCCTTGCAGTTTGTTGAAGCTGCAGTGCATATTCCAAGTCCCACACAACATCATTCATGTTGGGCCTTTGAACACCATATTCTTTCAAACACTTCTCCACCGTTTCACCAAACTTTCTCAACGAATTGGGATTGATCTTGCCCACAAGCAAAGGATCAACAATATTTTCAAGCTGCCCTTTCTTTTGCCAAAACAACCCCCATTCAGCCAAGTTCACTTCCTTCCCAGGAAGCGAGTTATTGATGGCTGGTCTTGCACAAAGCACTTCTAGGAGGACTACCCCAAATGAGTAAACATCGGATTTCTGCGTTAACTGTAGGCATCTAAAATATTCAGGATCAAGGTAACCAAAACTACCTTTTACACCTGTGCTGACATGGGTTTGATCAAGATCACCTAATCTTGAGAGACCAAAATCAGCAACTTTAGCCACATAATCCTCATCAAGTAAGATGTTCGTTGACTTAACATCACGGTGAATGATGCCTCTTCCTGAACTATTATGAAGATAATCTAGACCCTTTGCAGCACCAATGCAAAGTTGAAGCCTTTGGTTCCAAGACAATTCAGATTGTGACGATGATTTCTGAGACTCTCCATTCAAAATGTATAGATGATCCCTCAGAGTCCCCTTCTCCATGAACTCGTAAACAAGTATCATCTCAGACCTTTCATCACAATACCCAATCAAGGAAACAAGATGGCGATGGCGAATTGAGGACAAGACTATGATCTCTGTATGGAATTCTGGACGGCCCTGGCCATTTCCTGGCTCACTTCGTTTGACAGCCACCTTCATGCCATTCCGAAGAGTTGCTTTGTAGACTTTTCCAAACCCACCCTCACCAATCATCAACTTAGTGTCAAAATTATTAGTTGCAAACAGAATTTCTTGAAAAGATAGCTTCAACCCAAGATTTAGATTATCAAGAGGGAAGCCATTGACCGTTCTTTCAGTAGTACTAACATAAGAACTGCCACCTCCATAATCAGGGATTGCCTGCCAAACTGAAGGTTCAACAGGCTTTGCTCTCTTGCAATTCAGAAACACCACGACCACTACTACCAACATTAGCAGAGACGCCACACTTCCAACAACCGAACCAACTACAACAAACAGATGTTTCTTCGGTGGCTTCTTCACCTCAGTTACCAAACCCGATCCCGTTATTACCTCCATGATCTCTACCCCATTCAGAAAAGCTGTTTTAGTTATTGAATCATTCCGAGGGCCAATAATGATATCCATAAGGCCAGAATTGTCAGAATCAACCACGAAATCTTCGTAAAATGGAACTGCCAACTGGCCAACAACATTATATGGAAATATGTTCTGACTAAACTTGCTATACAGATACAGATTGAACTGAAGAACATCATTATAGGATGTGCTAACTATGTCGCAAAAATGTACTCGAACGAAGTGTGGAGCATTCTTACTCACATTGAACCGCCACGTTATATTGACGAAATTTGAACCCCCACTAGAGTTTACATTCAATTCTTTTGCTGTTTGGTAGACAAGATCAGGGGCAGAGTACTCAGTAGCTCCTCCAGGACGGTATGCAGGCCTATCACTATGAAATTCACTGTTCTTCGCCGCATTGGGGGTAACTAAATAATCATCATCAGATACCCAATTCCTCCATAGTGTATCTTTATTTGGTGTGATCGGAGGACCACCCACATTAGCCCTATAAACTGTGTGCAGGGCTTGAGAAAGCAAGCCATCGTAGGTACCGCGAGCTCCTGAAGGAGTCACATGAATGGGCGGAGTCGAAACATCTGTGATGTTAGGGGCAAGAAAAACCTCAATCGCATTTGCAAAGGCAAAAGACGATTTCTGGGTAGGTGTGAAAGAGATTATAAATTCGGATACATTGATGGTGAGCATGAATTCATTGATTATAGGGTTTTGAACACTGAAATTCGACAACAGAGAAAACCCAGAAGCCGAAACGTTGAATTGGGCATTTGAGAGATTTTTCTTCGAAGAAGAGAAAGCATAAAAATGGAGGCGTACCATGTAAGTCCCACTCGGGTCGATTTGGAGCACATATGAAGACGGGTTTGTGAAGATTCTTGCGGTTTGATACAGAGGAGAGGAGTTTGATGTGTTGGTGTCTGAGACGGAGCTGGTTTTTCCGACGAGGTAAAAGGAGCCGGAATTCTCGTCGGAGATGAAGTTCCGGTTGGGCGCGCCGGTGACTGAGACGTCGGAGTTTGAGCCGCAGTTGATGAAGTACTTGTTTGGTAAAGTGTAGGCTGATGAGAGAAGAGAGAGAGATGAGAATTGAAGAAGATGGAGGAAGAGGAGAGAGAGAAGAGGATTGTGGGAGCGAAGAGTTTCCATGGAATTGTAGTTGTTGTTGTTAAGGTAAGTTTGCTTCTGTTTATGAATGGAGTGAGTGAATGAATACAGGTGAACTGGAAAACCTAATCGTGTAATGTATGGACGACGAAGAAAGTGGAACATTCAAACTGACAAATCGGTTGACCAAGTCAGGCAATTGTCACATGAATTGTCACATGAATTTTTTTTACATTAAGGCCAAGTTTGGAAAATTTAAAAAAAATCAAAAAGTCAAAAAGTTATTTAAAAAGTTAAAAAGTTAATACTATTCATCAAAAGTCAACAATTATGGCTGCACAATTCCCAATTCAAATTTTTCCCTATAAATCAATTTTTATCAATTTTTACAATTTTTTATTACACATTTTTCAATAAAAAGTCAAAAAGTTAACCCAAACATCCATATTTTCAATCTCAATTTTTTAGTACAAAAAGACAAAAAGTACACTTTTTTAGTCTTCCCAAACTTGGCTTAAATTGTCACATGAATTGTCACATGATTTTTTTTTTTTTTACATTAAATTGTCACATGAATTCTTTTTACATTAAAAAAAATATTTTTTTAATAAATTTTCAAATATTTTAACTTCTAAAAAAATCAAAAAATACTAAAAATGCCAACCCAAAGAAACCCTAAATAAATGAGACCCACTTGAAAGATTAACCATAGTTAAGTTTGTTTGATGAGGTTTTTTCTTTTTTTTCAGGTAAAGAAATTCTTGAAGTTGGAGTTGTTGCCATAGAAATTGCATTTCTATAAAACTCCCCAAAAATCAATTTTCACTCATGGCGTGTCATTTAGGCCTTGTTTGGAGTGTCTTAAAAAAGTAAAAAAATCAAAAAATTAAAAAGTCACTATTTTATTTAAGTTACATCATCTTATTTAAGTTATATCGCCTCTCTACTACATCATTTCAAACACAACTCATATTTTATAAAAAATCAAAAAATACACTTATTTAAAACATTCCAAACAACCCCTTAGTATTAAGCAACTGTAATAAGTCAACTATTCACCTCGTGAAGCTTTTCTCAAAAAGGAAATATTACTACAGAGGATATAATAAATCTAAGGATATAATTGGATTTATGACACCTTCTATCCTTATATTATTTACAAAATTATTTATAAGTCTTATTTACAAGAATTATTTATATGAAATCTTATAAATATTCTTTTAGAATTTGAAATTCTATTTAAATAGGAATGTGTTCCATAAAATCCTATGAGTTGTAAATGAATGATATTAGTGTACTATTATACCCTTAATTTGTTTTCATATTGTACCTTATTTTATCATTCATCATATCACATTTGAAAAGGTTTTTAGGAAAGACAAGTCTACAAGCAACGACCGTACGAGTTTTTTTTGGCTTTGATCGCGAGATTCAAGTGCATTTTCAAAATATTGCTTACATGGATATGGATATGGTCGATGATATGATGAAGTTTGAGAGTTGTGTGTTGATTCCCATGACAAATTTTGGCTTTAATCAGTTGAGGGGAAGATGTATGTTTTTGTGTGTTTGTTTGTTTGTTTTTTGTTATAGTGTGTTGTTATTTGTTGAAGTGCGGATTGTTCATCTTTAATAAGGCATTGACAATCTATTACACTCATTGATAGGCATACATTGGCCAATGCTCTGATTGAATGTGTGTATTTGACATTGTGATGGTTGATGCGTTTTGATATGTTCAACGTGTGGGGTGGTGTGTATGGTTTCGGGTTGGGTTGAGGGTGTTTGGTTTCGATTGTTAATTGGATGTCGAATGTAAACCAACATATGAGAATGTCACATTTTATAGAAATGCAATTTCTATGGCAACAACTTCAAGAATTTCTTTACTTGAAAAGAAATCTCTTCAAGAATTGCTTGAATGTGCTCAGCATCACGATGTGTTCCGCATAAACCATGCTGTAGGATGACAATTGTACATTGGGACCTAGATGATCGTATTACGATTCATGTTACATTTAGTGTGCAACGTTAACTCATATACACCATGTAGTAGATGACATTTGTATGTTTGTTCAATTGTATATGTGTTTGAATGTGTATCGTATCTTTGTTGTAATCGATGTTTACATACATGTCACTGTACATTGAGCAAAATTATTAGGGATTTGAGTTTGTAATTGAATGTGAATATCATCCCATCGCTCAATGTTGAAATTACGCTGGGTTGGGGATGATGGTGGTTCAATACACGGGTTAGGTTAGGACGTTACATGTTACATTTAGGAGGTTACAATATTCATAATTCAATGGTGGAGTATTGGAATGCCACGTTGGGTTTCGAATGAGATGCATATGGGAATGTCACGGTGGCTTTGGGATGTTACATGTTACATTTACATTGGTTTGGGATGAGAAGCATATGAGAATGTAACATTGGGTTTATGAATGTCACATTGGGTTTGGAATGTTACATGTTACATTTATATTTTGAATTTCAAATTTCCAACCATATAGATACGATCATAATCTATGGTAACATTGGATTTCCCATATATGGTATGCCATTAATCAAGTTATTTTGAATTTCAATGTCACGTTAGGTTTGGGAATGTCATATTGAGTTTGGGATGTTACATATTATATTAATGTAGACACCCCATTTTTGACCGACCTTAAGACTCAGACGTCATCGATTGAGCGCTCGGTGATTGCACATGTTATGCTCGTTCTAAGGTTACGGAGTCTTGGCTGAGAGCCTTACCCCCAGACCTCGAGACTCTTTTGTGCTTTGCATCCGTTTGCGAACCAGGTTCTGTCTTCTCTTCCTGAAGGGAGGGAGAGATCTCGTAGACCATCTCTCAGTGGCCGTAGGCTACTTTTCGTGGTCGTAGACCACTGTTCCCGTTTGGAGACCAGTTTCTGGTTTTCGAACCCGTCGGTCGTGCGCCTCGATTCGAGACCGCTTAACTTTCTCCGTTTGCTCCGATTTTTGGCACACACCTTGTTTCCTCTCTCTAGAGGGACACTGTGGCCCGGGAGACCACCTTCGTGGTCGCACGCCACTTTCGATGCTTAACAGTCAGTTTTCAGGACACCCGACTGCACGTTTTTGCCCCCGAACACTTGTTTTGCATCCGTCTTGGTTCATTTTTGGCATGGACCCTATTTTCATTGTTTGAAAGGTGGTACAGGGGTGGGAGACCACCTTTTTTTCTTGGAGACCACTTTTTCCCGCCGGTCGATTTTTTTTGTCAGGTAGCTGGTCTCCCTAACTTTTGAGCCATAATTGCTAGTCTCCCACCACACCACTAGCTTGCATTGAGTGAGAAGACCACCCTAGGAGATGGCCGACCACCATTCACTCATTTGACCCTTTTGAATTGGTCGGCCGACCAGGGGAAGTGGTCGGCCGACCCCCTGAACTGGTTGGCCTGCCTCCTCCTGTCTTGTCCCTGTGAGTTGTTGCCAGCTGTGCCAGCTGGAAAGCACAGAATTGATCCTCCATACACGTGTATAGAGGATCTTCAAACTTGGTTTTTGGCTTCTTGAAGAAGCTTTGGACCTCTTTGGCTATAAGAGGGACCCTCTCCCTCATTAGCAAAGGTTCAAATTTTTGGTCTAAGGCATATATACCTCTCTCTCTCTCTCTCTCTCTCTATATCTCTACATTCAAGATCAAAAAGGGCCTCGTTCTTGCACCATTGCATATCAACCCTTAGCCTAACACCTCCAACACCAACCTAAGCTTCTTGGAGGTCATTTGCAGAGGTTAAAGGCTGAGTTTTTGGTCCAGAGGTTGCTGGCCTTGCTGAGCTACAAGGGTAACACACTAGTTCCCTCTTTTTAGCATTGTTTTGATCCTTGTTTTAGCTATACTTGCAAGCATATTTGGGCTTTATCATAAACTAAAAAAAGTCTTATTTTGAGGTTCTTAACATGTTTGTTTAAGATCATTTTTCTATTGGGGGTCATCTACCCTCTTGCATGCTTCATTTCACCTTGTTTTGAGCCATGCATTAAGGCCTTTGTTTTGAGCTTTGTTTGCCCTTTTGATCACTGAAATCCAATGGATTTTCAGTGATTAATATGTGTTTTTGAGAGCCAAAATTAGAGAGGGGTGACACCCTCTCTCCTTGTTTTGATTTCTAGCATATTTGGCCTGACAAAGGAGCCCTTATTTGTATGCTTCCAAGCCATGTTTCAGGCCATTTTTGGTGAGTTTTAGGACTTGCATAGGCTCTGTCCAGAGCCCATTTTTCCATTTTGGGTGTCCATCTTGCATGCGTAGAATAACCCTCTTTATAGCCTATCAAAGGAGCCTATCATTCTTGCATGCATAGACCATGTTTCAGTAGGTTTTTGAGCTTTATTTGGCATATCATACCTCTTAATTTTCCTGGTTTGATGGCCTCTTGATTGTCTCACACGCTTGTAGTGCAAATCCTTTTTACTAGCTTACATTGCATGCTATTTTGGCCTTTAATTCTAGCACTTTTTGGCCATGCTTTAAACTGATTTTGTGCATGTTTTGGACTGCCTTAGCTCTGTTTTTATGCCTCATGGTCGAATGATGCTTGCTATGCATGGTTGTAGTTCAATACCCTTGCCTAGTTTTGAGTTTTGGAGTCTATTGCATGCTTATGTTGAAGTGTTTCCATGTTTTGGGGCCATTGTGAATCATATTTTAGAGCTTACATGTATGCCATACTCCCATGTTTTCCACTCTTTAAATGCGTTTGAGAGTTGTGCTTGTATGCCTCGTTTTTGGACCATTGCATGAGCTTCATTTCCATGCATTTCGAACCATCATTTTAGACTATTTTCCCACTATCTTGGACCTACCTAGGGTCTGTTTGGGGCTGGTTTTTTCATTTGTGCATTGCTTTGTATACCCCTAGTGTAATGCGCTTAACTAGTTTCGGTATTCGGGCCATCTAGCATGCATTGTGTGAGGTGTTTGCATGATTCGGAACCATCTTGCATGTTATTTCAGAGCTGAAAAATGTATGATTGTATGCTATATTTCATCCCTTGCCATTCTTTGGTAGAGTGACATTTGATGCCTTAAGTTCGGTCCCTTGCATTGGGCATGTTTGTATGAATGTTCTTGCCTAATTTCATCATGTTTGGGCCACCGAGTTGGACATGGCTAAGGCCTGTCCATCTTGGTTTAAGTCCATTTGGCAATGCGCATGCCATGTAGTTCGTCGCATTGAGTATGCTATTTGACATTCGCATTGTGTATGCTAGTCTCATTTTGTCATATTGTTGCATACTTATGATTGTCTCACATTGAGTATGTGTACATTAGCATTGTGCATTGTGTATGCCATTAGCCTTGCTAGGTTGTTCATGTTGCGTCCCATTTTGACATTGTGTATGCTAGGTGCGTGTTTGCATGTTCCACCCCTTTGCATGTTTGCATGACCAAGTTACATTGCATTTAGTTTGCATGCTAAAGTCGCATTATGCATGCCATACTTGTTGCATTGTGTTTGGAATAGGAGTTAGTCCAAACACGGAAAACGAGGAATGCTTTGTACTCAAAGTGACGAAACGTACCTCAATTCCCGGTCGCCGACTTTCTTGACTAACACATGATGGAGTTTAAGCATTTTATGTATTCATATGTGCATTCATTCCATATCAAGTCGTGCAATTCGACTCCTCGACCATCATGCATTGAGGTGCGTGATTGGTGGCCCGAGGGTCGAGGACTACACTCCCTTGAGCTTATGCAATGATGGGAGAGTGGTCGTGTACACATTTATTGAAAACACCTTGCTATGCCTCTCTCTTGCTTTGTGTTACAGAAAACCAAGAACAGGAGGCAGAAACTGGTCGGCCGACCAGCTTTTCTGGCAGGCCGACCGCCTCTTTTGGTCTCCACCACAAAAGGTGGTCGGCAGGTGGTCTCCAATGCCAAGGGTTAGTCGGCAGCCTTCCCACAGCTTCCTAGGGTGGAGTTTCAGCCTTCCAGAGCCTTGTGCAGTGTTCTGAGGTCAATTGCAAACAAAGGGAAGTCGGAGCATCATGATGGATTTCCCGACAAAGCGATTCAAGCATGCATGCATTCATTGCCATCCAAGGCAGAGCTGAGGCAGTCCATTTCATGTAGCTTGCATGATAGTTTTATTGCTTGTTTAGTTAAATTTTTTAATTAATTAGGGTTGTGTAATAATTAACTGTAATTCGTTATTCATTCGGTTGTGTATTATTTATTCGGACCCTCCGAAGAGGGCAATGTTGTAATAAGTGTGCGTGTGTGTGATGTATGTGTTCCAACCCCACGTCTTTCTCCTTTTTATTTACCAGCTTATGATGGTTAGTTTTAGGGCATGTTTCAATTAGCATTTATATGTTCGCATGTTTGCATTCATTCATCTGTATTGCATGCACCGGGCTCGGCGCATCATACTAATTGCATTGTATTTCAATTCCGAGTTGAATATGTGTAGCGATTGTTGCATCTCATATGCCATCTTAGAATAGCCGAGCCTATCAGAGTTGCATTTTTGCATGTTTTGCATTAGGCATTCTTAGTATAGTTAGGGTTCATGCATGATTTTCTAATTAGCTTCTTTCTTTGGCTCGGAGTACTCGGTAAGTGTTTATGCTTTAGCATCCTTGCATGCGTGTGAGTGACTTCCATGATAGCATGCTTGCCATGAGGCTATGTGCTTATGTGATATAACTGCCTGAATGCCTGTGGGTGAAGGTTGGGTCGCTTGAATTGGAATAATTCATCGAAACCCGTGTTTTAGCCTACTTGCGAGTAACAAACTTCAATCCATTTTCAAAATAAACGGATATGCGATGCTTTGTTCCAACTTAGGCAATCCAGTCTATACTTGTATGTTGTGTGCATCACATAGTAATTCTAGGCTAATAACTGGAATAAGAGTACGTAATGTTTTCAAAACTCGATATCATGGTTAGTAGAGGCCGATCTTTGATCGGGCGAGCGGGGGTGCTCACGAAGTGACCTTCCCCAATCGTACCCAAGTTCCCTAGCCGAGGCAACTTTGGTAATGACGGGCACGTGGCCTTAGGCACGAGTCAGGGTTTCCTAAATTTCCCCAAAATAAAATATTTAGGTGGCGACTCTGTATCTAGCAAAGCAGTCCATGTTTGACACTTCTTTCTAAAAAATCAGTTTTCAAAACGATTTTCCGGATTTGGACTCTTTGATGATTCATCGGTCTTGCATTGCACTCCGCGAGATTAGATACATGACTGTGACATTTGAGTCCAAACTGTAGTAAGCTCCAATGAACAAAACGGGATCCCCTCCCGGGACGTTCGGGGACGTCTACAATTTACGTTTTAAATTTTAAATTTCCAACCATATAGATAAGATCACAATTTATGGTAACATTTGATTTCTCATATACGGTATTGCCATTAATAAGGCTATTTTGAATACAAAATTTCTAATCATATATGATCACAATCTATGGTAACATTGGATTTCTCATATGTAGTATTATTATTAATTAGGTTATTAGTTAATTAAGATTGGAGATAGATGTATCCATAATAAAATCACAGGACCCATTAGGTTATAACTTTTTTCATAGGACCATATTTTGTATAAGTCTTCCAAATAGGACTTATAAATAATTTACCTTAAATTATTATCAAATTATTTGTTTATTTTCTAAAGTATCCATTGAATTTACTTAGTCCATAAAATATATAAATTAATTTATTTAGTCTCTAAACTATTGATTGAATTTATTAAGTCCCTAAACTAATTAAATTTATATATATTTAATCCCTGAAAGGATTACAAAAGCAAAATATAAGTCCGTAAGTGTTATAAATTAGTAAAATACTTTATCTAGTTAAAATATAAGCATTTTATCTAATACTATATACCGAATTTCATTTACAATTTCTTATTGTTTGTTTTTAAATTTTTCGCTAAATTCAATTTACAACTTAATTAATATATTATTTTATTCTATTATAATTCGTGGCAAAGTGTTATTATTCAAATTATCTAGTTATATTTTTTCAATATGTTTAATACTTATATAATTTTATTAGCAAGATTGAGAACTATACTTTGATACTAATTTAAACACATAGTGAAAAGAAATACTTTTCAAAGACAATAAAAATTTAAATTTTTTTTGAAATAAAATATTAACTTGACAGGGTCTTTTACTAATTTATAATACTTATGATCTTATATTTTATTTTTATAAACTTTCATGGACTAAATAGGTTTGAATTAAATAGTTTAGAGACTTAATAGATATAATTGATAGGTTGGGGACTGCATAAATTTTAATTTATATATACTTTAAGGATTAAATGGACTTAGCTATAGTTTAGGGTAAAAAGTATAATAAACCCTAAATCTAATAATACGAAAATTGCACATAAAACTGAATATAAAAAATTTACTGATAGATATTATTTTGGGAAATAACAAATAAGTATTAATTTTATATATTCTTTAGCTTTTTTATTTTTCTAATAATTTTGTAACTTTTTAAAAAATATTCCCAAATCAAGTGGAATAAATTTTATAAAATTATGTTTATGATGCATCAAAATATCTTGTTTAAGAGATGTCTGATACTTTGATTCAATACTTAAAATTGAATGTATTAAGTGATAATAAATTAAATTCATTTGATAATTACAATTAATATCACTTAAAAAAGTAAGTGCCTCTTAAAATTTAAGCTTAAATTTAAGAAAATTGTAAATCATATGAAACTTAGAGCATCTCCAATGGTTTTCCATTAGAGCTACTAAAGCTATATTATAGCAGCTTTGAGGAAAAAACGTCCTCCAATGGTCATTAATAGCAGCTCTTAAAAATGGCAAATGCCAAAGTTGTTGCCAAGTTTGACAATAACTTTGGCAAATAGCGAATCTGCTAGCTCACCCAAAACTAACTGATTTTCTTCATTCTCTCCCTCCCTTTCTCATCATTTTCTAGAAAAAAAACTCAAACAAAAATAGATCAATAATTTTATTTTGCAAAATTCAAGAATTTTTTTTAAACAAAACTCATCAATTTGTTTAAACAGTGTTGGCAATTGACATTTGGAAAAAAAAAATCAATAATTTATTTTTGAACAGAATTTCTAGCAATCTCAATGTATTCAATTTTTTTATTTTTATTTTTAAAACTCTAAATTGAAATAGTGAATTAGCATAACCAATTGAACCAACCTTCAGCAAAGAGAACCCTTTGATCTCCTCTGGTGAGGCAATCAACTCCTATTTCATGGGAAAACAGTTCAAGTAGTGCCATTTGGTCACGTCGAACCCTCACTTGTCTCTTTTCACTGAACCCAACCTCAAAGAAAACTCCAATCAGTAAAAGAACAGAGCAAGAGAGAGGAAAAGAAAGAGTTTCTTCTTTATCATCATCAAGTCATAGAGTAACAAGATCTCTATCTTCATATAGAGTTTCCAAGTACCCATGGGAAGAGGAACAACAGCTTTAGTCGCAATGGATAAAGATCCTCTGAAGAAATACACAACTTTGGTCATGGGAAAGCAGACTGACCCGACTTCGCATACTCTGTTACGACCGTCAACGACATCATTAAAGAAAACTCCAATCGGATTAGGAACCTAGGGTTTTTCGGGACAACAAATAGGGTTGAAATGATGAAGCTACGGTGGTACGTACGGAGATTGGATATGATTAGCATGAGCGATTCATCTCTCTCCTCTCCTCTCCTCTCTATCTCTATCCCCCTCATCTCCCAAATCCCTCTCATCCCTCTCATCTCTGTTAACCTTCCTCTTTCTTCTCTTTCTCTCACTTTCTCCCTCTCATATCCTTCTCACTGCCACCGCACTTTCATCTTCCATCACCAATTCTCTCTCTCTCTCTCTCTCTCTCTCTCTCTCCTCCACCACCACTACACCACCACTACACCACCACTACCATTGTTGTATTTTTCATAATCAGAATCACACCTGTTGTATCCTCTTTCAAATTTGGAATGCTCACGCATGACCAAGTTGCGTGAGTCTCTTCTTTTTCTTTGTTGCTGTTGTTGTTGTTGTTGGGTTTGCTTTAATCGAAAAAGACTCAGCTTTTTGGTTCATCAACGACATTGATGGAGGGATTTCACCGCTAAGATTATTGAACGAGAGATCGATTGAAGAATTAGCCAGTCCATGAACATGGAGTGTCGTTGGTGTAGTCCTAGTTGTCAAGAACAGAGAGTGGGTCGCTGAGAGCAGAGTGCTTAAAAGAGAGCAAAGGAGACCCATCTGAGTTTAGAGCTAAAGAGTGACTCAAGAGAAAAAGAAACAGAGTAGAGGACCACCAAAAGTGGAGACTTTCACTTGTGGTGGTGTTTAAGGCCATGATTTGCTTGACAGAAGAAGCTTTGTTCTTGGTGGATTTTGGGTTTATATGATCTCTCTTTCTCTTTCTCTCTGTGTGTGATATGTTGAAGAAATTATGTTGGTGAAAGAACAATGGAAGGTGAAGAGAGCTTTGAAGGTTGGGATTAATGGTGGATTTTAGAGCAAACAAACCCAACAGCACCCTCTCCCCCTCTCTCTCTCTTTGTGTCCTCTCCTCTGGATTAATTGTGGGTTGAATTTTAGAGAGAGAAAGTGAGTTTGCTTCAAATTTGCTGCTTTCTCTCTTTAAAAACTACCAAACCCACTCCGACGGCTTCCCATTCGGTCGGCGAAGCCATCTCCGGCGTCCTCTCTTCCTTTTCCTACTGTGTTCCACATTCTCCTCTCTTTCTCTCGCCGTCGCCTGGGTTTGGTTCTTAAACCAATTTAAGAGAGAAAAGAGAGGGCAAAGGAAAAGGAAAAAAAAAATGCCAAAATGACATCGTTTTGGCACTTCGAGCCACTCGGGGTAGCCAATTTCAAGCTATCTAGTAGAATTGTTTATTTATTTATTTTTTTTAATGATCAACATTCAGACAAAAATTAATTATTTTGAGTTTTTTATTTTTTAATATGAGTTATATGTTAATTTATTTTTTTATTTTTTAAACGTACTAAATTTTAGATGCATTTAATAATTATAATTTTTTTAAAAAAAATTCAATAATATACTGATTTTTTTATATTTATTGAATTTTTAACAAAAATTCATAAATATTTACTTTTTAAGTGCATTTAAAAGTTAAAATAATTAATTAAAATATTTAAAAAATCAATAGAGACAAAAAAAAAATCAAAAAACTGCATTTGAAAACTCAAACCAAATAGAGTGATGTTTTTTAAATTATAAATTATGTGTTTTGTTTGTAAATGGATGGATTATAAGATGTTACAATATTTTATATAAAATTTATTTGTATATTATTACTTTTGTATTTTTATTTTAGTGGGAACAAATAAAAAGTTATTAGGAAAAATCACAAATCAGGGAACAGTGAAAAAAATATTTCATTCATGGGTTACAATGTGTATGTTGTAAGTTATTTTATTTTTATGGTACTAGTCTTTTTTGTGCGTGTTTTTGTGTGTGTGTGTGTGTGAAATTTACACTCAAAAAAATTTCATATGTGGAGCGATTATTTTTAAACTCACTAATTCGCAATTGCTCCAAATAATTACTTCCCCGACCTATTTTGTTTTTAACTATTTTAATTTTTTAAAAATTATTAGATATTCTCAAAATATCACATAATATTATTTATAAATTACTCCCGATAAAGCTCCTCCCTCACCACTCCACCCCCTTGAACAAGAGAGAATCAGAGAAGGAAGAGGTATAAAAAAGGGGAGAACAGGAAAACAGCAATTATTTATTTATTTATTCTGTAAAACAATATAAGATTTCGATATATTTAGCATTAGTTTGAGAAGTTTTAAATATGTTTACAAAATTTCTTTTCACAACTACATATACAACTGTTACTATATAACTAGTTGTGAAAGGACATTAAGTAGTTGTATTGAGAAATTCCCTATTAATTTTTCCAATTTTATGTGGATGGATATTTTTAAAATATATATATACTAATTTATAATAAAATTTATTTTTCATTTATTTATAATATTCTCTTTAACTTATATGAAAAATCAATCTCACGTACAATATATATATTTGAACTTATATAAACCATAAACATCATAAATAAAAAAACAAAACAAAATAGAAAATAACAAAATAAAAAATAGCACAATGTACCAATTAAGGTACCATGACACATGAGAACTTATCGACATAATTTTCACAAAAATGCTCAAGCATTGTTTGCAGCTTAAGAGAGAAAGTTGTTCATGATTATGTCAAGCGCTTTGCACATGGCTTTCAATGACTCAACTTTGAACGTAGTAAGCCCTATCCCTTCCATTAGATCAACTACCTTCTCAGTGACCCTCTCCCATTCAAAGCACTAAATCATTGACCCCAAAGCCAAACCCACAACACGTTGTGCCAGACCAGCCCTGGGGCAGGCCCTCCTTCCCATCCCAAATGGCATCAACTTGTGTCCTTTTACTTCCCTACCTGTGAACCTCTTAGGCTTAAAGCTTGTAGGATCATTCCAAACCTTAGCGTCTCGGTGAATGGCCCATGCATTAACCAACAATATTGTGCCACGTGGCACATTGAACCCCCCTATAGTGCAATCACCCAATGATACATGTGATAACAACAACGGTGCCGCTGGAAACAATCAGAAAGTCTCAGAGATGATAGCTTGAAGGTAATGTAGCTTTGAGATATCAGGTTCATCAATCAAGTGATCTTGGCCTACATTTGCGTCTATCTCGGCTCTTGCCTTCTTCAATACCTCTGGGTGGTTGACTAGACGGGAAATTCCCATTCTATTGTCACTGATGATGTATCTACACCCGCTAGTATCATGATCTAGACATTAAAGTTAATAAATGAAAATGAAAAAATAAATTATATTTTTACAAAATTGATTTTATATTTGTAACAAAAGATATTATGTTTTAAAGTATTAGACCTCAATTCTACTACATTATTTGCATGTAATTTATGTGTATATATATTTTAAAACATAAAGTATTATAACGCAGCGGGAAAAACATTTAGATCATACCTTTAGGTAATAGAACCTCGCGGGTAAATCACGTGCTTCCAGAAATTGAACAACGAACCCAGCAGTGGAGTGATACTACAAAATGAGTATCACCCACACAAGTCACAGTGCAAAATGGCTTGATCGTTGTTTAATGGAAGAGAGTCAGAGAGAGAGTCTGGAAAAAGGTTATGGGTAAAAACCACATAACGTATCTGATATACGTATCTGATATATCAATATATTATCTAAAATATATAATCAGATATATAACCACCAATATCTATCTATCCATCTATTCATATCTATTGATATGATAGATATAGATATCCTGAATGGTTATCCAAATAAGTTTTGAATTAAAATTCTAACTTACATGGTTCAGGTTCAAAAGGTTCAAAGGGTCATGCCACATGGGCGCCCAATTTCTAACATCTCTCACTCGTACATGAGTTGGCATGACACTGTCAGATCTCTATCTCAATTTCCCCAAAAATGAACAATCTCATACTAGCCAATGCACCGTGCGACTGCTAAGAACACCTGTATGTGGGAGCTCTATATTAGAAACTCAAAATGAGCCAGAATAGAGACATCAACCCAAAAAGAACAGAAATAGTGTCTCATATACCCCAGACCCATCTAATCCCTTAAAAAGAGCATGTTTGACCCTCTCAATTCTTGCAACATATTCATACTCAATCCGCCTCTCATACAGAGCGATATGAGTTGCCGGCAGTGAATATACAACAGTAGTGTAATACTAGATGATCTTCCCTTTGCCCTCATGCCATTTAGTTTAGAATTGACCACTTTCCCAGTGATGTCCCTTAAGGCCGAATCATACATGACCGTCGGCAACATACCAAAGTAGCAGAACATCAACCCCTTACCTTATGACATACTCAAAAGTCACAAAAGGGTACATAAATGAAAGTCATATCAATAATGACACGTAAGACTCGCACGGTGAGGAAACAGGGATCCGTTCTCTCACCTCATTACTCGGTCGCCAAGCACATATAGTATGAATACATGCTACGGTGGAATAACTCTTCAAAAAGAGTGATGTCATACTCGATACACCGTACAGATATTAGTCTAGTCGCTTTCTAGCGCCTAACCCGAATTCTCTATTTGCTCGCCTTCCAGACGCCAAATGAGATCTCGCATCTGGCTAATCATAACAGGCACAACATGGAAAGTGGGTACTAACATCCATGTTTGGTCCTTAACACGACCTCATCTTGGTTGTAACCAAGGCGACATGCATAGTGGATTATTTAAGCCTCTCTTGGCTCCAAATAAAAATAAACCACTAGTCTCATCCTTGCTCGCTCCCAAGCGCCAAGGGCGATTGTGATTTTCTTTCTTTTCTTCGAGCTCATGGTACACTATCTCATCAATCTTGTGCAGGCATATCCCAACAAAATGGTCGAGCCGAACGAAAGCACTGCCATATTCTCGACACTATCCGAGCTCTTCTCATCTCCTCTTCTTGTCCTGAAAAATTTTGGGGGAAAGCTGCCCTCACTTCCATTCA